>CM064582.1:59391074-59656452 GCA_032716605.1 Paralithodes platypus
TACACGTACTTGTTCAAGGTATGAGTGTAATTTGCAGTAAATACCAAAGTATGTTGTTATAATATCGGCATAATAATATATAATAATATAATAATAATAATAATAATAATAATAATAATAATAATAATAATAAGCATGTTACTTATTTCTCATAAGCGCCAATTTTTCCGAAGAATTCACTAGCGCTCGGAAAGAGAAAGAAAAAAGAACAAAATCAATGCATCAAAAGAAGGCTTATATACAACACACATTTAACAATCACTAGCAGTGGCAAAATAGCCTAAACTCTATAGCCATCTGTCATGACACCTCTCTCAAGATCATAGCTTCTCTCAAAGAGAAAAGTCTTAAGTTGTCTCTTGAAGCATTCAACAGAACTCGGTTGTCTCATGGACAGCAGCAACCTGTTATACAACCTCGGAGCCATGTAGGAGAATGACCTCTCAAAGAAAGAAGACTGCTGGAAAGCCCTTGGTTCATCAAGACGAAAAGGGTCATTGTCATGACGCACAACTACTCCATGGTGTGCCGGTGGGCGCCTGAGCAGCTCCGCAAGGTACCTAGGCTCACCAAATTTGAGAACCTTAAAAGTCACCAAACACAACTTAAATTCTATTCTTGCTCTTACTGGCAGCCAGTGCAGTTCTATGTGAAGAGATGTAGTAGGAGTTCTAGGTGGAACACCAAAAATTAGTCTTGCGGCCCTGTTAAGAACAGACTGAACTTTCTTCAAAATATAATTTGGAAGACCCACCAACAGGGCATTGCAATAATCAACACGAGAGAAGACCAATGAGTGAACCAACGTCAGGAGGCAACGTCTGGTTATAAACGGCTTCACCAAATAGAGATTTCTGATGTGCAAGTAACAACTTTTAACTATCTGGTTTACATGCTCTTTGAAATCTAATCGGGAGTTCACATATACACCCAGATTTCGAACAGAGTTGGCCGGTCACAGCTGAGATCCACCCACATTGATGGAGAGGGCACCTACTATATCATCAGCTCTTCTATTTCCTCGGATGATGAGAATATCAGTTTTACCATCATTTAGTTTAAGTTTTCTCGCTCTCATCCACTTCTTGATATCAGACATCAACAATTCCATCTTACTCCGTATATCAACTATATTTGTGATTCTCACATAAATCTGGGTGTCATCTGCATAAAAGTGAAAGGTGACATTATGTGCACGAAGCAGAAGAGACAAACTGCTAATATAAATTATAAATAGGATAGGACCCAAAACTGATCCCTGCGGAACACCATACTGCAGGGGTGTCGAGTCCGAGACCACTTGATTTACCATCACACTCTGGGATCTACCTGACAAGTACGACCCAAGAAGCAAGAGAGCGGAGTCACGCACACCACAAAAATAAAGATCACTCAATAACAACTCGTGATCCACTGTGTCAAAGGCCGCAGAGAGATCAAGCAAGACCAATAGTGAGGCCACACCATTGCAAATGTTTTCAACTAGATCATTATGTACTCTAATCAATGCTGTTTCAGTTGAATGATGCTGTCGGTAAGCAGACTGAAAAATTGGGATAGTTTCATTCTGCTGAAGTAGTGGTTGTAATTGGTCAAGTATTGCACGCTCTAATATCTTTGATATGAAGGACAGGTTGGAGACAGGACGATAGTTCAACATGTTCTCAACATCAAGTCCAGGTTTCTTTAGAGTAGGTCGGAGTAGTGCATGCTTTTCAGAATGTGGGAAGCTACCTTCAGAGAAGCACTTATTAATTATTTTGGAAATAAACTCAACTGTGTGATCATAGACTCTTGGTAGCTTGGAAACATTTATGGGATCCAACGGGCAAAATGTTTTATTGAGGTTTCTTATGTAGGACGAGATCATGTCCACCTCTACTGAGTGAAAGGACGAGAGGACATTATTAGGAATGTGTCGGGGTTGGAGTACAACTGAAAGTTCTTCACCAACAGAAGCATCATCCAGTTCCTGTCTTATGCGAGTTATCTTGCCAGCAAAAAATGCCACAAAGTTGGCAGCCAACTCGGCATCGGGTACAGAAGGTCTTAAGCTGACTCTTGTTTTTCCAAGTAAACTGTTTACAATTGAAGCCAACCTCCTCTGGTCGTTACCACATGAGTCAACTTTTCCCTGATAATACACTTTCTTTTCATCTTTGATTGTGTGGACCACAGCTCTTCTGGCTGACAGATATTGCAACCATGTAGAGTCTGTTTTATTTTTCCGCCATTCACGTTCAGCTCTTCTACGCGCTCTTCTAAGAAATTTAACTCGAGTGCTATACCAGGGTGAATCATCTCGTACTATGATTTTCTTCTCTACTTCTGGACAGTGATGATCGAACACTAATTTAAGTGCATTTCCATGTACCTCCACCAGCTCATCTGAAGTAAGGTTGGAAGTATCAATACTTCCCAAGTACTGTTTTACTTCACTGCTAGCCAAATTTTGGTCTGTATTTTTATAATTTCTAAATCTGATTACTTTTTCATGTGTGAGTGGCTTAGGGAAATCAAAGCTGAAAGTAATCAAAGCATGATCAGAGGTATTAGGGTCAGTATTCTCAACATCAACATCCAGAACACCACCACAACCCACAGGAGAGAAAACCAAGTCAAGGGTGTGTCCTAAGATATGAGTTGGGTGGGACACATGATTTACAAAATTTTTCTGATCAGTCAACTCAAGGAACTCAGGAGAGAATGGCTTCAGATGAGGGCTGTCAACCCAGTAATTAAAATCTCCACATATCAAAAGTCTTCCGGTTTTAGCAGAAAATTCCTCGAGAAACTGCCCAAACTCTTCCATAAAACCCCTATCTGTGCCACGATGGCCAGGCCTATAGACAACTGCCATTCTTAGAATTTGTTGATGGAGTTTTATTTCCACTTCCAACAGTTCATAATAAAGAGGGGCTGGGTTATGGCTTATTTGCAAGATATTCACCAGAGATGTGGAGTAGACAACTGCCACTCCACCACCCGGATGATCTCCCCTAGGCCTAGGAACATTTATTATGGAATGGGTTTTAGGCAATGCCGCCTGGATAATATTCAGATCTGACTCGAACAACCAGGTCTCAGTGAGACATAATACATCAAGGTTACGTTCATCCAAGATCTCGCAAATATGATCCATTTTGTTACGCAAGGAACGAACATTCAACAGACCCAGTTTCAACCGGCTCCCATGTGCATTTTTCAGTTTTTTGAACCTACAAAATTGGTGTTTTCAATAACTTTATTTCTCTGAGCTGTCATTAGAGGACAATTTCTACTTGAGGCGAAATGATTTGGCGGCTCCGTAACTGATGTGGAGCTCATACAATTTATACATTTGCGAGAAGTCTTGTTGGTGCAGTCTTTTGAGTTATGAGTACCGGCACAGAAGTTGCATTTTGGATCCTCATTTTTTCGATAACACCTGTCACTGGTATGGCACAAAGCCCTGGCAATGGTAACATTGTGTTACCCAGAAGCGATCGTATGCACGACATCTCACAAGTCCAACATACACAGAATTGCCATCATCCACAATGGAAGAGCGTATTTCAGGTGACATTTTTACTACCGCAGTCTTTGTGTGTGCATCACTCTTTTGCTTGGTGAATAGCAAATTCATAGCTAAGCCATCGTCGACCAGGGACTTTATTCTTGGGTTCTTGTTGAGGATGCTGGGAATGATCTCATTATCCTCAGCGTCATTAGCAATGCCTACCAGAGTCATTTTTGGCATCATCATCTTTGGTTCGGAGACACTGAAGGCACTGTCCACCCCCAAACACTGATTGATGGCCCTTCCTGCATCTTCTTTGGCTTTCTTGGATGGAAGTCGTACCACCAGTACACCTGAATCAGTTCTAGTTAACTTGTTAACCGGAACCGAAGCCAAAGCAGTCTCGATTGCCTTTGTATCTGGTGGGCTTACTGGCTCGGAGGATCGGTCTTTTGGCTTCACTACCAGGACCTGATGGTCCCAGACAGTTTTTTTCTTTCCACCATCTACCACCTCAGTGGTGCGTTTGGTCGGCTCCTTTTTGGTCTCTTCAAATGTTTGCTGAACTATCTTGGCAAACAAGGGAATGTCGGGGGCAGCAACTTTAGTCTCAAGGATATCCATTCTGTTACCAATACTCTATCTCCACGGCCACCGCAGCAAGGGCACCCTTCACTTCGTTTACAATGGCAGTCTTCACTTCACCAACTAGGGCAGCCGTCAGGTCATCCAAGGTCTGCTGACTAATTGCTGCATCCTTTGCAGCCAGGGGGGTGGTATCGCAAACAGTGCAATGCCATTTAAATCCAGGTTTCTTCTTTGCAAGTACTCTGAGGTCCTCATCATCAACATTTATACAGTTAACGTGAAAATAGGTACCACACGAGTAGCAGCCCAGCGATTTGGCCTTGCCCACAACCTTCCCACAACTACAACTCTGCTTGCTTGCTGCCATTTCAGTGGGAGTAACCAATAATTAAAAACAAAAACACCTGTATTTTGTATCTGATTAAAAATAAGAGAAAATCCTAGTTTAAAAAAAACGTGAAAATAACTACCTGGGACAGACCCCAGGTAGCGCCGTCCCCGTCAGTGCCACCACAATGGAAAAAAATTAAAATGGAAAAGAAAACAATGGAAAGTGGTGTCTGCATGGTCACCGCGGGCAGGTGGGGATCGACTTGGCTACCCTTTGGGGGTAGCCCAACCGAGATGCGTGGAGAGACCATGCACAGGATGGCAGATGTGTGTGGTGCAAAAACTTTAACCAATTTTGCACACTGTTTTGAGCTTATAGCAGTGACAATACAATTTCCACTGTAATCAGCAAGACCCTATTGGTTACGATACTGCCACTGCGCAAAGCTACACAGTAAGAGATACATTTATTTTTATGTGTACTTTAATTTAAAATTAAACTGATAAAATATAAAAGGGAGAGTAATTATAGACTTAGGAAACAGAGCGGTCCGTGAATGTAGCACCACCTTGCTGACGTCACAGTATGGTCGACGCGGCCTGGTACTCTCGGTGGCCTCGGCTGAGCTGAGAGGGTAACTTTGGGATGAGACGAGGCAGGGGTTTGATAATGTTGTATCACATTGTGTAATAACTCTTTTACCTGATCAGAAGTCATCCATTTCCTAGAGGTATCTTTGGATGAGTTTGAACTAGCCTCGGAATAATTACTAGGGAGAGACTGAGGAGCCGGGGAGAACAAACCATCCGCCGGCTCCTCACTCTGCTCTAAGATCTCTTGTGATTCTAGCCCGTGTGAGTATCTCATTATCTGCCAGGGGCCATGATAAATCGGGCACTGACGACGGCAACACGTCGATGTCGCCGGCCTCAGTCCGTTCTGGAATGATATTTAGAGATGGGTCTGAATGGCGCCAGTAACCCCCTGCCGCCATGGGCAGGGAGTCCTGCATCAACTGTGAGCTTAATTGGGCCCCCGGCGGATATCCCCTGAACTGGTCGGCCAGCACCCTACTAGGGCCTGCCGCCTTCACACCCCGGGGAACTACCGTTAATTTAGGTATTGCAAAAGTCACATTAGGAGGTTCACGTATAGCCTGTTCCTGCCTAGATGTAGATGGTAAAGATTCAGATCCTATTTCTGACTCCCCAGAATCACGTGTAAATGTATCCGAGGGAGGTGTAGGAGGGAGTGGCTGCGGAGTATCACGCCGGCTGCTCGGGGTGTCGTATTCTTCTCTGCGGCGCTTGTGAGACCGGGAAGAATCTGAGGTAGAGTGGCGAGCGTGTGTCCTGGGAGACTTCGACCTGGACCTCGACTTCCGCCGCATGGCACGGTCGGAGGAGGGGACCTCGGTGACATCGCTCTCACTACTGCTATTGACAAACTCTTTACTGATAGCTTTAGTTTTGACCTTGGGTCTGACCGCTTTGGAGGGTCCTGGTTTAACTAAGGGGGACTTGATAATTAATTTGTCCCACAGGACTTCATCGTCACATTGAGGGGCCTTGTGGGCTATGTCTTTAGCATATAAGTTAAACGCAGCCTTCACCTCGTGCAAGGCCGCTAAACAAGACAGCAGAGCGGTTTTTAATTCAGCACAAATGGCGCACTTTTGGATAACCACACGCCCCTAGAGCGGTCCAGACATTTCACGCATTTGATGCAAAGGGAATGAGCAAAAACTGGTAAAAGGGAACAAGAGGGCGTAGCGCAAAGTTCAAACCTAGGCATGGTGCCGTAATGAGGTTCCCCTCCCTCCGCCGGGATCAAAGGCCAACTCCGCCGGAGAAGCAGCCGGGACCTGGAAAAATGTCCAGGAATCAATGCTCATAAGGATAACCTGCGAGGTATTAAACATCCTAACTCAAATCCGCCGGAAACTTCGCTATAATGCACCACTACGCTAACCTTCCGCCGGACTTGTCTAGCTGATTTTCACAAACTCACCTGTGATATTTCACAGGTCCCCTGACCTTGTTAATGTGTGATCCTACTAAATAAGTTTGCAAAACTCTTCTTATCACTTCGTGTACACTTGACTGGGGCTGCCGCAGGCGGTACGTCTGACGTGTCACTAGGTCAGGCCGGGAGAGTTAACTCGGCGAGCTGAGTTTATATCCTTACTCGGAATGCAATTCCGCCGGAAGAGTGGTTCAGCCAAACCACGCCGGGATCTTTGAATGTTTCTACCCGTCGAAGACGAATAACCTGGGCCCCACTCACGGGGCCGCCGGAACAAACAAAAACTGCCGGGAAAAAAAGGGGTTGGCACAGCCCCTTTTTACCGCAGTCCCACACACATAAAATAAATGCAATAATAATAATGATAAGGGACGTCTCCCCTACCCCAAAGGAACAAGACCACATGCAAGAACCAGAATCAGGGGCATACATAGGTAACAATAACAACAGAACATTTAGACCACTAAATTACCTGAAATCTACGTTGGAGACCCCTGACAAGGCCGACCACAATGACTGAAGAACATCCCAGCAGACGATGCCCCAGCAACCAGCAGCCACCAAGCAGAGGGAGGCCACCCAAGGGGCCTAAGCAAAACACGAACCCTGGAAGGTGGAGCACCACGTGCAGACACCCTTAACCAGAGCTTTTGCTGATAATGAAGAAAATGGCATGTACTACTTCAATATTGACAGTCTGTATCATGCCTCGTAGAGTGGTTGCCTTCTAGCTAAGTAAACACAACAGCTAAGGCGTATCACAAAATAAACAACACACACGGTACACCCATCCGGGACTCGTAGACGCCTGATACAATGGTACCCTATTTTAACACTTCTTCCTGCGGACCGACCAATCTGGCAGCCGTGCTAGCTAATCTAAACCTTGTTACTGCAACACAGATGTATACAAATGAGTAGGGACTCACTAGAAGCTCTGTGAACGATGAATGAAGCGGACACGGCGCGAGCCCTGTTGTCGGAAGGGACGCGGAAGAAGGAAGGACGAAGATGGCCGCTAGGGGGCCTGGTGTCAGGGAAGCAAAGCATAAGTGTAATGCCCTCGAAAATGTCCCGCACCCACAATAATAGTAACCCGAGTTGACGTCAGGTATAGCGTAAAATAGTCGTAGATGGTAAGTCCAATAAACTCATTACGTGATAACACCACGAGACTATCACCTGGTTCTTAAAAATCGGACTAAGGTTGCTATACTTTTAGTACGTCCGTGGTAGTACAGTGGGTTAGCGCGCGGGCCTGGTGGTGATGGTGGTGCATCACTAACCAGGGTTCGAACCCCACCCAAGGCATCTCAAAACCTGTGGGTTTTTAGGAGGGTTAAATTCCCTTCAGAGGTTCGTACCCCGCGCCAGGTACCAGGAAAGGTTGATCCTAAAGGTAGCCTGGGGATATTTCCCTTCCTATTTAATCCTGGAAAAACCTAGCATAACATTGGCGGCAGCGGTGGTTCTTGATTCGGATAAAAGGTTGCATTACATTGCAAGTTTGGAACAGCCAGAACACGAGAACATCATGGTGCACCGTTCTCACATTCCCATCCCACATTATGATGAAGAAAATTATGGGATCGAAACATTCATGGACATAGTGAAACCCTTACTTGACATAGCTTATACCACGGACGCACAAAAAATAGCCGTAACATTAACGCACCTGGGAAAAACCGTTTCCCTGGTTGCCTATCAAGTGCACCCTGATCTCACCTGGGACGAATTTCGCCCAATAGTGATAGAAGCCATTAAGCCTTCGTTGGGCGTTTTCGTGGCCCACACCCGTATCCTAGACACTAAATTCGAAGGCGATGTAGATGCCACAGCGAATAAGCTTACCCAACACATAAAAATTTCTTTCCCCACGTTGACCAGAATCCAACAAGAACAGCAAATTCTGGTCAACCTTGTGTCGATATTGCCCTCAGCAGTAAAAGACCATTTCCGGGTGCACGATTTCGTCGGATACAAAAAAGACCTCATCACGATCCGACGTATTTTAGCCGTGCGCACAGAAGCACCCACCCAAATCGCTGCAATCAAGAGGTTTCCCACGCACCCGCAGCAAACCAACCACCAAAACTCCAAGAATGCCTACCCAGCCTCATCCTTCAACAACAGACCCACCTACCCTTCCGGCAAGCCCCAACCCAGTAGACCCCGGTTCCAACCGACCCATCCACGCAGAATCTTCAACCGGAACAGCAACTACAACACCTACATTAGTCATTATCAACCCCTATGATTTCCCTGCCTGTAATGCTCAGTGTACCCTCCATCAAATTCGTGACTCTGCTAAACCTCGCCCCTCTACTCCTCGCATTTCTGTAAATGAAGAGGAGTGGGGACAAGAGGAAGAAATAGCCCCCATATCATGACCTCAGACGATACCGAAGAAACCCTGGAGGAGGTAGATACCGACCCCCAGGATTTTTAAAGTATCCCCCGACCACGATGGGCTCGGCGGGGGACGCCATAACTAGTCGCACTGCCCCCATTTATTACATGGCCAAAATCAAGGACATTCCTGTCCGCCTGCTAATCGACACAGGAGCTGCCAAGTCATGTTTGTTCAAATCTTACTATGAAAAACATCCCCGACTATTTGGCCCTTTGTTAAACACCAAAACAGAACTCATCTCAGCTGCTGATACTTACTTAAATCTCCTAGGAGACACTTTACCCCTATCAGTAACCACTCCTGACCCCCATGCTCATTGTTATCACACATTCACAGTATTTTCCTCCAACTGTAAACATTATGATGGTTTCCTTGGACTTGACCTCCTTCAAAAACTCCAGGCCCAGATTGACTGCGGCCAAAGGCTGATCTCATTCAAAAACAAATTCCAGCCCAAAGCCTCTGACAAACCAATCATGCAGAAACCCATTCCCAAAAAGAAAAAACAACCTCTCCCTCAACAAACCCTGAGTCAGGGTTACCAAGTTGCAGCTAGCACTAAGGTGACTCCTAAAACCTCCCCTTGCCCCGAGTTCTCTCAAAACCTCACTCAATTCAGTAAAAAAATGCCTCAACAAACGAAAGAAGACAACTCCAAGCAACTCCCTCTCGGTAACCCCCTCAATTCTCGCAACTCTGTCCAGAATAAATCCTCCCATGTTTTCAGGACAGACTCTGATATATGTAACCATAATTCTATCCAATGTTTATGTACACATGTTTCCAGAGAAAATGCCGACCGATGTACCCAAAAATGTTTTTCCCATGCCCCCAGAAATGTTCAACTATCCCACAACCAACAACAATTCCCTGGTGACAGTTTTCCGTCAGTAGCTCCCTTTCCCCCCCACACCATTCACACCCCTGAAAAATTTCACAACCCCACACTTGACTCGCCCTCTCATGACCAACAGTAATCACCATCTTACCTAGTCCCCATATCTATTGAGAGCTCAAATAAGTCCATAAGACTCGAGATCCCTACTGTCTACAGGGTCCAGAACCGAGCCTATAAACCTAGCTCCCGCCCCCAGTCAAATCAGTTGAAAGCTAGACACCAACCAGTGGTCACTACCCTGCAGTTAACCTCTAACTCTGCCCTTGTGTTGTTCCGGAGTTGAGAGATTCCAGATCCGGCAGACTCCGTGGCAGAGAAGACTAATAGAAGCATCTGTCCATGTACAAGTCCTAACGTGCACCTTATAACCTTCACACAAATTCGTGGGTATATAAGTGTGTAGCCAGCAACGATCGTCAAGAGATCCGACTTGAGAACTTCCTACATTTTGGACCACCTGGACGGCCGAGGAACCAGTCGTTAGCCCCCAACATCACCGGAAGCAAGATAACCAGGACCAGATCTACAAATACTATTCAAGATTCATGTTGCTAGTACTAAGTGTTATAGTACTAGTTTGACACTCACTTATTAACTTTCTATAAAGTGGCTAAAACCTTGCCCAGTGTAACTCATATTTAACCATTCCATTTGGGACGCACTAAGCGTATCAGTGCTCATTAATTAACAGGCGACATTGACTCTCGTAATTACCTTATTCAGATATTAAAACTCTAGTGATATCTAACGTTCGCCCACTGATTTGTGTTCTATGTATTTCTGCCATAAGAATATAAAATTAGATCAGTACCCCCATGAGGTTACTAGAGATTCCGTGTTCTACAATATACGCGTGTCTAATCCTAACTGTGAGCTGCTACTTGGGCACGCGACCAGCCAGTAAGAGATCAAATCAGTGAAATTGAATTACATGAATATATTGAGGTCTTCCAGTAAAATAAAACTTGCTAATTAAACCCGTGATCAGAAGAGTATACCTGAACGTTGGAAGTGGGAGACTAGGCTCCATCCAGATCCGCTAATGCTAGCAGTTCCCTTCTATTATTTGTTTTGTGCGAGAATTACTATCTTTCCATGCTCTTTATTTACTTACTTAAATAAACGTGAACTTGTGTCGTGTGACCGTGTGTTTATTTTGTGTTCTCTATTCCTCATACCTTGTATTGTGCATGCAGCCTTATATACCCAGTCATTTAGAACTCACATTACCCAAGTTAAACCTGTAGAAAAACAGGGCATAACATTGGTGGCAGCGGTGGGATGGTGGGGATCGTGGAGGGGAAAGGGGCGGATGCGGGGGGGGGGGGGGGGGGGCTAAACGGGCGGGTAAGGAGTGTAGATTTAAGTTGGAGGGTTGGGGGTAGGGGCATGTGTGGGGGGTGTCGTTTGATGAGGTTGGTGATTTGCTGGTGATTATTCGTCTTCTTTCCCTTTGTGGGGGAGAATTCGACGAAGAAGAAGAAGAGGAGGAGGAGGAGGGTAGTGGTCTGGCAGCCCTACGGAACTTGGTTAGCAGGGTGTGTTTTCTGGAGGTTTTAAACGATTTTTGTCGTGGGCGTAAGTTGTAGCGTGAGGTTACCGAGGTAGATTGTGTGGTGCGGTTGGGTGTGTACTTGGTTTGGGGTGGGGGTGGTGGTTTTCTCACTGTGGTGCCTGGTGGAGGTATGTCAGGGCTAGACGGGAGGGTTTCTGTTGTGGTCGGGGTTGTGGGTGGAGGTTTTCGTACTTGGATAAGTTGGGGAGGCACTTGACTATCAGAAGTGAAGGAAGGTGTCATGGTGGAAGAGGGTGTGATAGTGGGGGCTTGGGGTTTGTGGAGGTTAGTTTGGGGGGTATGTTGAGAAATGATTTGTCGGTTCGGTGCTGGAGGGCTTAGGTCCTTAGGGGTTTGTATGGGAATATTCATAGCCTGAGTGGGAGGGTGAGTAGGGGTGTTTAATTTAGGGTCGGACGTGTGGGGTGCGGTAATGTCTTGTGGCTTTAGAGGTTTAAACGCTCGGACGAATCTAGTTCGGAACGTGCAAGTCACGCCGTGATAGTCGATGGTGACTTGAAAGGCATTTGGGACTTGTATGACGGTGTAGGGCCCGACATAGCGAGGGCCTAACTTGTTGGTGATAGGGAGGTTGGCTACCATTACGGTGTCATTGATGGCGAAAGGGTTTTTGTCATCGATGTTATCAGTTTTGGTGTCCTGACAGATCTGGGCGGTATGGAGGGTGTTTTGCAGATGTTGCAATGGGTCAATTGTGGAGGTGGTGGAGGGAAGGTGAGCGTGGTGGTGGAATGGCAGTAACAGGGGGGGTACACCGTAAACACGTTCATGAGGGGAAATACCGTCTTCCCGGGGACAGGTGTTCATACCCCACTGTATCATCTTTAGTTGTGATGGCCAGTCTGAGGTGTTAAGAGCAATCATTCTTGTACGTAACTGGTTTTTGATGGTGCGATGGCTGCGTTCGCATATAGCATTTCCTTGAGGCCAGTACGGGGATGAGTGTTTAATCTTAATACCGCATTGTTGGGTGAATTGTTGCCAAACGTGTCCACTAAACTCGGGGGCATTGTCCAATAGAAGAGCAAGGGGAAGGCCGAATATAGGGAACACTTCTGTGGCAAGCAGTGTGGCGACTGTGGTGGCTGTGTGGTCTTTAACTGGGCAGGCTATTACAAAATTTGAATATACGTCCACAAATGTGACGATATAGCGGTTGCCAGCGTAAGAAGGGAACGGGCCCATGATGTCGAGGGATAGGACTTGGAACGGTTTGTTGGCAGAAATGGTACCAGCTGGGCCTGGGGTGCGTGATCTATCCTTTCCCAATAAACACGGTTTGCAGGATTCTGTCACTCGTTGTGCAATTTTGGAGGGGTTGGGGGTCCAGTATTGGTCTGTGAAGATCTTTAACATCTTCTTTTGTCCAAGGTGTATGCCGTTTCCCTCGTGGATGGCATTCATGTAGTCATGGGCAATGGTGGGGTCCAAGATTATGTGACCAGTGTCTGTGGCAAGTTGATCTCCCCAGCGAGTCAGTCTCCTGAAGACATTTAACGGTATCCAGGGGGGTCTGATTCGTGCTTCCCAAGATTGAATTAGGGAGGGGGCTGGGGGGGCATTCTGTCGGGGGGTGGGGGTAGATACCAATTGAGTGTTTTGTAAGGCGGCTAGGTTGGTGGGGGGGTCTTTTGGTACTGGCAAACGTGACAGGGCGTCTGCATTAGTATGGAGTTTGCCGGGACGATATTGTATGGTAAAGTCGTAGTCCTCTAGTGTCTCCCTCCAACGTACCAAAATGGCTGAGTTGGTTTCGCACCTACGCAGCCATTGTAAAGATTGATGGTCGGTAATTATTTCGAGTTTTGCGCCCAACACAAATGACCAGAAGTGGTTGAGTGCCCAAATGATCCCCAAGCACTCTCTCTTGGTGGCTGCGTAATTCTGTTGTGGTGGGGTGAGGGTGGAGCTGGCATACGCTATCACATGTTCCTTTCCGTCTCTGAATTGAGCTAAAACTGCATCCATGGCGTACAGAGATACGTCGGTATAAAGACGGAAAGGTTTCTGGTAGTCAGGGAAAACGACAATAGGGGCTTGGATTAGCTTTTGCTTCAAAGTGTTAAATGCGAGGTCTCTTTCAGGTGTCCAGGTGAACGGGGTGTCTTTGTGGGTAAGTTGGTGGAGGGGTCTGGCTATGGTGGCAAAGTGGGGGACGAAACGTCTGTAGTATGTGGCTAAACCTAGAAACGAACGTATTCCTTTAACAGTGGTGGGTGGGGTTTGGTTTTGTATGGCTTGAAGTTTCTTAGGGTCTGTCGCAATACCATGTTCAGATATCATGTGTCCGAGAAAATCTACCTTATTCCGGGCAATCACGCACTTTGAGGGTTTTAATTTCAACCCGGCGGCTCGGATTCTTTGAAGGACTTGTCTCAACCTGAGGAGGTGTTCTTCCCAGGTTGGAGAGTACACAATAATATCGTCCAGATAGGCTAGGCAGGTTTCCCAGGTTAGGCCATGTAATACCGTTTCCATCAAACGGGAGAAAGTGGCGGGTCCGTTACAGAGGCCAAAAGGTAGGACGTTAAATTCATAGTGATGGCCACCACTAGTGGAAAATGCTGTTTTCTTTTGGTCCTCGGCCTTGATAGGCACTTGCCAATACCCTGCTTGCAAGTCGAGGGTAGTGAACCATTTGGATCCGTATAGGGAGTCAAGGGAATCGTCTATTCGGGGTAAGGGCGTAGCGTCTTTAATGTTTTTTTTTGTTTTTTTTGTTTTTTTTTTCTATATTCCAACTACTCCCTCTCGGGCATAGGCTGAGAGCCTGTACATTCCACCGCCCAACACGGTGAAGCCTGTGAGGTCTTGTTCCAGTCTGGGGAGTGAGACATGCGAAGCATCCATCATGGCTCGAAGCAGCTCCATCTCTGAAGCGGCCGGTTGCTTCGCTCAAGTGCTTCACCGTCTCACCCTCCAGACTCAGACCCTCACTCTCAGAACGCCACCTATTATGTCATTTAACCTCCTGTAATCGACGCAAAAATGGGTTGTCCCATCTTTCTTTTTGACTAAGACAACAGGGGAAGACCAGGGGCTAATGGACGGGGTGGCAATCCCGGCCTCTAACATTTCCTGGACTTGGCGTTCCTCTTCCTGATGTTGTATGGGGTTCTTTCTACGGGATGGTTGTCGTATGGGGGGGCCTGTGGTGTTAATGATGTGTTGTTCTACATCAGTCTGTCCGATTTCGGTGGGTTGTTGGGCAAACACGTCACTGAATTCCAGCAGTAGGTCGTACATGCCGTTCTTTTGGTGGTCAGATAGTGTCTCAGGAAGAGGGGGCAATTGGAGGCTGGTAGGGGTGTCGTTACAATGTACGGGGAGGTCATCGAAAGTTTCGAGGCCTCCTATAATGAGACCTTTTGGTAATGTCAGGGGTTCCTCTGAGATATTTGCTACGAGAATGTGGTTGATGCGAGCGGAAATGATGGCGGGTTGTAAGAGGCAACGATGGGGATTGGGGGACGTGTTAGTGGGGGAAAATATCATGTGAGTTTGGGGTATGGGCCGCAGGTTCACCCATTTTTGATGGTGGGGGGGAATTTGGCATTTATCGAATCGAGCTTATAAACCTAGCTCCCGCCCCCAGTCAAATCAGTTGAAAGCTAGACACCAACCAGTGGTCACTACCCTGCAGTTAACCTCTAACTCTGCCCTTATGTTGTTCCGGAGTTGAGAGATTCCAGATCCGGCAGACTCCGTGGCAGAGAAGACTAATAGAAGCATCTGTCCATGTACAAGTCCTAACGTGCACCTTATAACCTTCACACAAATTCGTGGGTATATAAGTGTGTAGCCAGCAACGATCGTCAAGAGATCCGACTTGAGAACTTCCTACATTTTGGACCACCTGGACGGCCAAGGAACCAGTCGTTAGCCCCCAACATCACCGGAAGCAAGATAACCAGGACCAGATCTACAAATACTATTCAAGATTCATGTTGCTAGTACTAAGTGTTATAGTACTAGTTTGACACTCGCTTATTAACTTTCTAGTCATAGATGGTAAGTCCAATAAACTCATCTCGAGAGACTATCACCTGGTTCTTAAAAATCGGACTAAGGTTGCTATACTTTTGTACGTCCGTGGTAGTACAGTGGGTTAGCGCGCGAGCCTGGTGGTGATGGTGGTGCGTCACTAACCAGGGTTCGAACCCCACCCAAGGCATCTCAAAACCTGTGGGTTTTTAGGGGGTTAAATTCCCTTCAGAGGTTCGTACCCTGCGCCAGGTACCAGGAAAGGTTGATCCTAAAGGTAGCCTGGGGATAATTCCCATTCCTATTTAACCCTGGTAAAACCTAGCATTTCAATAAGAAATCCACGTATATGGCAAGTCATATAATAACAGATATTAAATTAAATTTTATTTTTTATTTTTTACAGTTTTTTTCTGTAGGGTACCCAATCAAAATTACGATTCCATAAGGGAATTAGGCGTGCACTTATGATGAGTACTCCATGATGCTTCCGCGCAGGCTATTCAAAATGCTGGCGCAGGATGTTGAATGGAGACTATTACTATTAATAGGCGAAGTCGTCAATGATGGAGGGGCCCTATTAAATATGGTACAGTAAACCCTCGCCATCTCGGACCTCTAAAAGTCGGAAACCCGTACTAGTCGGACTGGCTACGGCCTCTCGGACATGCACTTCCGTATTTCGGACATTTCCGTCATCGTTCCGACAGTCTCTGACGTTGTCGGACTTTATATAAGTATTCGGAAAATGTCCGATATTATATTTTTCAATTCCATTGAATTAGAAATTATTCAAAGATTACAAAAAGTCCAAATAAGACATAGTTATGTTAATGTATAAGGGAGTTACGTAGATGCATTAGAGAGATAGATAGATAGAAAGAGAGAGTTACAGAGGGGGAGTGAGCGATAAACACGAACTATTATGAGACAGACTTAATTGGTTCTGAAAAGACAAGATAGATAGAAAGAGAGTTGAAGAAGGGGAAGTGAGCGATAAACACAAACTATTATGAGACGGACTTAATTGGTTCTGAAAAGACAAAGGAGACTTTTATATTGACTCTTTTTCATGTTATTATTTGTGTGCTAGAAGGATAATATTGTTTTCAATTCCATTGCATTAGAAATTATTCAAAGATTACAAAAAGTCCAAATAAGACATAGTTATGTTAATGTATAAGTGAGTTAGTTAGATGCATTAGAGAGATAAATAGATAGAGAGTGGCTAGGGGCGAGCGAGCGATAAAATACTAACATATACGAGACGGACTTATGTTTCTGAAAGACAAAGGAGACATTTTTATTTACTGTCTTTTTCATTTTATTATTTGTGTGTTAGAAGGGTAATATTGTTTTCAATTCCATCGTATTAGAATTGATTCATAGATTAAAAAAAGACCAAATAAGACATAGTTATACAGTATATATGTATAAGGGAGATAGATGCATTAAATAGATAGAAAAACAAAAATATCTCAATTTCTCTGGTGACGCGGACTTTCCTCTTCTAATTCGGAATTTTCCCTCTCTTAAGTCGGACATAAGTCAGACTTCGGACATCTCGGATTTTCGGTCATCTCGGACTGGGTCTCCCCCCCAATTAGTCCGAGATAGCGAGGGTTTACTGTACTTTCGTACCTGGAAGACCCAATAAACACTACAGTATACTGTTATAAGTAAACTGCAACTTATGCATGGTGATATTCCACATTTGCTGTAGGTTGCCTGAAGACATATGAGCAGTGTAGGCCTACATAGGGGAGCAATATGTAACATAGAGGTTGATCTTAACTTCCCGGCTACATAAGAGCATATGAAAACAGGAGTCTGCAGAGAGCCGATGGGCCCACACACTACAGATCCCTTGCACACCCAACCTGTGTCGTCCATATGCCTATCTAATTATATCTTTAAGCTCTCCATCGTTCTTGATCCTACTATAGCAGTCGGTAGCCTATTCCACATATCCACAACTCTGTTATCTAACCAATATTTGCATATATCTTTTCTGAAACAAAATCTATCTAATTTGAAAAAAATATATAAGACTTTCGCATGAGCATATTGCCCTGAACAAATTAAAATGCCCCAGAACGAGAAGCCCACCACAGAAGCCACGAACGAACACCACACAGAAACACCCAAAGGAAAGGTCCACAGAACGAAAAGACCAGCTGACCGAGCCAGCCAATTCAGACAGGCCCAAGCCCGCAGGGCTAAGCAGCTCCAGGCCACACCCAGATACCCCTTCTAAACTGACCATTTTTCCACCTCATGTACACTACCCCCTCGTGTCCTACACTCCTAACTACAAAGATGATGAACAGGAATATACATTCATATTAAAAACACCCATGCCCTGTCCCGACGTTGAGCCAATGCCAACACATCAGACAGCCATAATTATATCTATGTATGTTCTTACATCCGAGAAGTAGATGTTATATATCTTAGAAGTTAAAACACCCACGCCGGTCCCTAGACCTTGTATATCATTTCCCATGACTAGTATAGATATATGTAACCCGTGCTCAGTCGCCCCTTGCATTGTTCCTCTAGTAACTAAGTGTCTCTAATATTAACTGCCACCAGTATTGATACGACATAGCGGCACTGTCCTTGTGTCGTATTGTGCCAAGTACAGATCGACCAGGTTTCATCACCTTATTAGGACGACGACTATAATGTCATCGTTCATTGATGTATGCAATCCTTAGTTTAAGTATTTTTATCCGCCATTGTGTTCACCTTTTTCCATTTACTTTTCCACAATTGTCATACGTCTTCCCCTTGCCTCCTTCGTATCCACAGTCCACACTACGCCAATTTACTTCGTGTCATGCACCTCTTACCCCAACCAGAGATTGTATAAGATAACCTGGTTACCAGTATCTGTCATAAGTACCCCGAAACAATAACTAAGTACCCCTCCGAACTGCCGCTGTTGTTGGTATATTTATATTTAATAGAAAACGCAGTTCCCAGGGCCAACTAATAGTATCCATAACCCCTCGGACTGATCACATAACTCTATCTTTTCCAGACTCATATACCACCCCATAGTTGCATTCCCCGGTAGCATTTGGCTAACGTATTCTACTGCCTTTTCAAACTCCAATATCAATTGTAGCCTAATGCCACCCCCACGCCCAGGGACCTTAGGGGCAAAATTTCCCTGTAGCCCTTGAACTCTCCCCCCCCTCTCATTAAGACCCCGCACTTCCCTACTCTTGTCCGACCTAGCCTCTCTCTCATACCTCTTGAAGATCCTTGAATTGTCCGTTGCTAATGCTCTCCAACCTTTTATATATATACTCCTATCCAGCCTACCTTCACTTAGTAGGCCAGAACAACATTAGAACTTTACTAGCCCCTTGCATGCCATCTATTCTCTTACAACCCATTCACAACCCTGCACCCAATGGTCGTCGGTGCGAGGCTAGCCGCCTCGCCAGTAACTAACTTCTATTGCCATACTTCCAGATAAATGTGGCAGAGTTAGCAACCCATTCTCCACCACATCCAGCAAACCCTACAATTAACAACCAGCTGAGTAAAACCAGCTAGCCAAGGCACCTTCGGTTTTGGTATTAAGGACACCCACATCTGTCTCATACACAGAGGGTTATTACGAACACTGGTGATATGGCAAGCCCCTAGCCACAGCCGCCGGACGACTATCACAGAGAGAGGGCGCCCAGCTCCCCCTTTTTGCCCACCCGAGGAGGGAGACCCCCACCCCCGCGGAGGTATACCTGGCCCCTGTTTTGACTTATGAGTCATTGCCAGGTAGCACAGGAATTCTTCCTATCAATGAACTAACCATGCATGATTAACACCTTTACTAACCTCTATTAACTCACAATAAACCATTTACCTTTCTTGCATACTCTGATCACTAAATTAGCACCTCAGCTATACCATAGAATGAAGATTGCACAATCTAAGAGAGACGCTCCTATCACAGCTGTCCCCATCCTCCTCGCAAAGTAGATCCAGTCTCTCTTCCCTAAATACTTCCAGTATAGCCAAAATAGTACCTCTTACTAAGGCTCAGTTATATGAAAATATAAAGGCTTTCCTATAGCCCTGTGCCACAACAGTAAATACCATCTTACCTAGTCTCCATATCTATTGAGAGCTCAAATAAGTCCATAAGACTCGAGATCCCTACTGTCTACAGGGTCCAGAACCGAGCCTATAAATCTAGCTCCCGCCCCCAGTCAAATCAGTTGAAAGCTAGACACCAACCAGGGGTCACTACCCTGCAGTTAACTTCTAGCTCTGCCCTTGTGTTGTTCCGGAGTGAGATCCCAGAGCCGGCAGACTCCGTGGCAGATTTGGATAGAAGGACCTGCCCACGTATTTAAGAACTTCACCCTGGACGGCCGCGGAACCAGTCGTTAGCCCCCAACATCATGGATGCAAGATAACCAGGACCAGACCCATCAGATGCTACCCAAGATTCCCTTTAGCAGTACTACATATTACTGTGCTGTTTAGAGATTCACTAATTAATATTTCTACGAAGTGGCTATCTCTTTGCCCCAGTATAATTCATATAACCATTCAATTAGGAAGTGCTAAGCGTATCAGTGTTCATTATTTAACAGGCGATAATAACTCTCGTAATCAACCATATGCCCAGATATTATTACCTAGAAGGAAACCCTAGTGATATCTGAAGGTTCGCCCACTGATTTGCGTTCTATGTATTTCTGAGACAAGAATATAAAACTTAGATCAGTACCCCCTGAGGTTACTAGAATTCCCGTACTCTAAAATACGCGTGTCTAATCTAGTCTGTGAACTACTACTTGTGCACCAGAGCTACCAGTAATAAATCTAACAGTGAATATGATTCTATAAGTAACATTGATGGTCTTCAGTATATAAACCTGTTAAATTAAAGCCAGTGATCAGAAGATTAATACCTGAACGTTGGAAGTGGGAGACTAGGCTCCATCCAGATCCACTTATGCTAGTGTTGTTCGATTCTATTATATTTGTTATGCCCTGTTTTTCTACAGGTTTAACTTGGGTAATGTGAGTTCTAAATTGACTGGGTATATAAGGCTGCATGCACAATACAAGATATGAGGAATAGAGAACACAAAGAAACACATGGTAGCAAGTTACATGATCACGTTTATTGATATACCACTGCAGAATACTTGTGTAAGACAATATAATAGAATTGAACAACACTAGCATAAGTGGATCTGGATGGAGCCTAGTCTCCCACTTCCATCGTTCAGGTATTAATCTTCTGATCACTGGCTTTGATTTCACAGGTTTATATACCGAAGACCATCAATGTTACTTATAGATTCATATTCACTGTTAGATTTATTACTGGTAGCTCTGGTGCACAAGTAGTAGTTCACAGACTAGATTAGACACGCGTATTTTAGAGCACGGGAATTCTAGTAACCTCAGGGGGTACTGATCTAAGTTTTATATCCTTGTCTCAGAAATACATAGAACGCAAATCAGTGGGCGAACGTTAGATATCACTAGAATTTTAATATCTGAATAAGGTAATTACGAGAGTCAAGGTCGCCTGTTAATTAAAGAGCACTGATCGCTTAGTACGTCCCAAATGGAATGGTTAAGTATGAGTTACACTGGGCAAGGTCTTAGCCACTTCGTAGAAATATTAATTAGTGAATCTCTAAACAGCACAGTAATATGTAGTACTGCTAAAGGGAATCTTGGGTAGTATCTGATGGGTCTGGTCCTGGTTATCTTGCGTCCATGATGTTGGGGGCTAACGACTGGTTCCGCGGCCGTCCAGGGGGGCCATATGTGTGAAGTTCTTCAATACGTGGGCAGGTCCTTCTATCCAAATCTGCCACGGAGTCTGCCGGTTCTGGGATCTCACTCCGGAACAACACAAGGGCAGAGCTAGAAATTAACTGCAGGGTAGTGACCCCTGGTTGGTGTCTAGCTTTCAACTGATTTGACTGGGGGCGGGAGTTAGATTTATAGGCTCGGTTCTGGACCCTGTAGACAGTAGGGATCTCGAGTCTTATGGACTTAATTGAGCTCTCAATAGATATGGGGACTAGGTAAGATGGTATTTACTGTTGTGGCACAGGGCGATAGGAAGCCTTTATATTTTCATATAACTGAGCCTTAGTAAGAGGTACTATTTTGGCTATACTGGACGTATTTAGGGGAGAGAGACTGGATCTACTTTGCGAGGAGGATGGGGACAGCTGTGATAGGAGCGTCTCTCTAGATTGTTCAATCTTCATTCTATGGTATAGCTGAGGTGCTAATTTAGTGATCAGAGCATGCAAGAAAGGTAAATGGTTTATTGTGAGGTAATAGAGGTTAGTAAAGGTGTTAGTCATTCATGGTTAGTTCATTGATAGGAAGAATTCCTGTGCTACCTGGCAATGACTCGAAAGTCAAAACAGGGGCCAGGTATACCTCCACGGGGGTGGGGGTCTCCCTCCTCGGGTGGGCAAAAAGGGGGAGCTGGGCGCCCTCTCTCTGATATAGTCGTCCGGCGGCTGTGGCTAGGGGCTTGCCATATCACCAGTGTTTGTAATAACCCTCTGTGTATGAGACAGATGTGAGTGTCTTTAATACCAAAACCGAAGGTGCCTTAGCTAGCTGGTTTTACTCGGCTGGTTGTTAATTGTAGGTTTTGCTGGATATGGTGGAGACTGGGTTGCTAACTCTGCCACATTTATCTGGAAGTATGGCAATAGAAGTTAGTTACTGGCGGGGCGGCTAGCCTCGCACCGACGACCATTGGGTGCAGGGTTGGGAATGTGTTGTAAGAGAATAGATGGCATGCAAGGGGCTAGTAAAGTTCTAATGTTGTTCTGGCCTACTAAGTGAAGGTAGGCTGGATAGGAGTATATATATAAAAGGTTGGAGAGCGTTAGTAACGGACAATTCAAGGATCTTCAAGAGGTATGAGAGAGAGGCTAGGTCGGACAAGAGTCGAGAAGCGCGGGTGTCTTAATGAGAGGGGGGGGAAGAGTTCAAGGGCTACAGGGAAATTTTGCCCCTAAGGTCCCTGGGCGTGGGGGTGGCATTAGGCTACAATTGATATGGAAGTTTGAAAAGGCAGTAGAATACGTTAGCCAAATGCTACCGGGGAATGCAACTATGGGGTGGTATATGAGTCTGGAAAAGATAGAGTTATGTGATCAGTCAGAGGGTTATGGATACTATTAGTTGGCCCTGGGAACTGCGTTTTCTATTAAATATAAAATACCAACCACAGCGGCAGTTCGTAGGGGTACTTAGTTATTGTTTCGGGGTACTTATGACAGATACTGATAACCAGGTTATCTTATATAATCTCTGGTTGGGGTAAGAGGTGTAAGACACGAAGTAAATTGGCGTAGTGTGGACTGTGGATACGAAGGAGGCAAGGGGAAGACGTATGACAATTGTGGAAAGTAAATGGAAAAAGGTGAACACAATGGCGGATAAAATACTTAACCTAAGGATTGCATACATCGATGAACGATGACATTATAGTCGTCGTCCTAATAAGGTGATGATACCTGGTTGATCTGTCCTTGGCACAATACGACACAAGGACACTGCCGCTATGTCGCATCAATGCTGGTGGCAGTTAATATTAAGACTTAGTTACTAGAGGAACAATGCAAGGGGTGACTGAGCACGGGTTACACATATCTATACTCGTCATGGAAAATGATATAAGAGGTCTAGAGACAAGCGTGGGTGTTTGAACTTCTAAGATATATAACATCTACTTCTCGGATGCAAGAACATACATAGATATAATTATGGCTGTCTGATGTGTTGGCATTGGCTCAACGTCGGGTCAGGCATGGGTGTTTTTAATATGAATGTATATTCCTGTTCATCATCTTTGTAGCATAGATATAATTATGGCTGTCTGATGTGTTGGCATTGGCTCAACGTCGGGACAGGCATGGTGTTTTTAATATGAATGTATATTCCTGTTCATCATCTTTGTAGTTAGGAGTGTAGGACACGAGGGGGTTAGTGTACGTGAGGTGTGGAAAATGGTCAGTTTAGAAAAGGTAAATGGGTGTGTCCTGGAGCTGTTTAGCCCTGCGGGCTTGGGCCTGTCTGGAATGGCGGGCTCGGTCAGCTGGTCCTTTCGTTCTGTGGACCTTTCCTTTGGTGTTTCTGTGTGGTGTTCGTTCATGGCTTCTGTGGTGGGCTTCTCGTTCTGGGGCATTTTAATATTGTCTTACACAAGTATTCTGCAGTGGTATATCAATAAACGTGATCGTGTAACTTGCTACCATGTGTTTCTTTGTGTTCTCTATTCCTCATATCTTGTATTGTGCATGCAGCCTTATATACCCAGTCAATTAGAACTCACATTGCCCAAGTTAAACCTGTAGAAAAACAGGGCATAACACAAATATATGCCTATGTTGCCTTTCCATGACGGCATCATCAGACAGATCTTTAGATATTAGGTATCTACATACTCACAGAACACTCATGGAAGAGGCTAAAGAGCCTGTGACTCAAGCTCTAGATTACTATTATCTATTAAGGTTCTTGTGGTAAAGGTGGCTATCTATATCAAGGTGTCTGTTTATTACTTTTGTATAATCTAATTTCTGTTCCTATTATTTCCAAAATTCATCCTTATGTTCATATTCATACACTGAATTGGCACATATAACTGACTCTGGGAAACTGTTCCAGTTATCCACTATCCTGTTGCAAAAAGTATATTTTCTGAGGTCTAGTCTTGGCCGTTGTTAGTAAATCTTTTTACTGTGTCCTCTTGTCAGCGAATCATTATTAATATCCAATAGTCCCTCGCACACATCATTATCGTACACTCCATTAACCAACTTATAGCTCTCTATTATATCACCTCTCGATTTCCTATATGCAAGGGTAGGAAGGTGTAACTTCATCAATCTTTCTTGATATGATAGATCCTTCAAACTTGGCACTAGTTTGGTTGCTCGTCTCTGTACTGCTTCGACTGCTTCCATATCTTTTTTCTTTTATGGGCACTGAGATGCGGCCAGACCAAAGTATCACCACATCTGTCCTCACTTCGACCAACACAATCAACGACGCCCCAGCAGCAGTGGAAAGAATTAGTTACATCCGACAAATATCAACACACCCGATCGGGAAAGTCAGGGATATATTCAAGTCACCCCTCTATTCAGCCACCGCGGAAAATCCAAGGCAGCCACTGTAGGAATCGGTTTTTACACCATACCCGAAAGAGGATTTATGGAGCTCCGATCTTACTCTCAACCATCTGAACAATTTTACCAGCACACCTAAACTTCGTTAGATACGGTAATAGCCTCCCAAAAATATCAAACCATGGTGGGGGCTCGAACTCTCAACCCTTGGGTTGTGAGGCAGACACCTTACCAGTTAGACCAATAGAGATATCCCTCTTGGCCTGGTCGGCTCAGGGTATTTCCGCATCCGATCTGTTTTAGGCTAGCCTATTTTCACTGACTTTACACTACTTCACCTTCCGGGAAGCGAAAGCTCCGAAAAGAGAGGAACGAACAGAGAGGAACAAGCTTGAGCCGAATCGACCGCGAGTCCGTCAGAGAGATGAACGGGAATGGTGAGTCAACTTCACTGAGCGGTGCACCGCACGCACCTACTAACTGCCCAGTTGGCAACTCGCTTGGGCGGCTGGCAACGCCACAACCCAACCCAAGCGAATCTCACAACACTCCTGCTCTCTCCTATCCTCTTCCTTGTCCTTTAGGAATTCCTACAGGACAAGGAAGGGGATAGGAGAGAGCAGGGAGTGTAGTGAGACCTCGCTTGGGTTGGGTTGTGGAGTTGCCGGCCGCTCAAGCGAGTTGCCAACTGGGCAGTTAGTAGGTGCGTCTATGCACCGCTCAATGAAGTTAACTCACCATTCCCGTTCATCTCTCTGACGGACTCTCGGTCGATTCGGCTCAAGCTTGTTCCTCTCTGTTCGTTCCTCTCTGTTCGGAGCTTTCGCTTCCCGGAAGGTGAAGTAGTGTAAAGTCAGTGAAAGTAAGCTAGCCTAAAAACAGATCGGATGCGGAAATACCCTGAGCCGACCAGACCAAGTGGGATATCTCTATTGGTCTAACTGGTAAGGTGTCTGCCTCACAACCCAAGGGTCGAGATTTCGTGCCCCCACCAGGGCTAGATATTTTCGGGAGGCTATTACCGCATCTGACGAAGTTTAGGTGTGCTGGTAAAATTGTTCAGATGGTTGAGAGTAAGATCAGAGCTCCATAAATCCTCTTTCGGGTATGGTGTAAAAACCGATTCCTACACCACTACGTATTGAAGAAAACGCATGGTTTTCCCATGACTGGGCAAACTACGATAAACCTGACCAGTTACCAACACGTGAGACCAGTCCGATGCAGATTACTACACTCCTGCAACACCCAGAGCTTGCAATCTTTCACACAATGTCGACACCAACTGCCCCCAGTTTACGAGATAACCAAAGAGCCAAGGAACGATCCCGAAGACGGAGAAAAAGGAGCCGAAGCACAGAACATGTGCTTCACCCAGCCCCAGCCGCTTCAACAACTATTCCACTTATTACGACCCTTGCACACACCCCTTTACCAAACCCTTGCAAACCCCGTAAGGCCCTTGTGGCAAGATCCCGGGGAACTATACCCGGCCCCTCTCAATAACCTCAAACACCTCCAATTCAACCCCGTAATAAACCCTCCAAAAGTAGGCACAACAATTAAGGAAGATGCTACCAGCAATATCTTCGCATCACCAGCCAGAGACGCCCAACGCAGTTCTACATCACCGCGACTACAAGGGCTACCCAAAAAGGTAGCTGCCGCCCCTGCTACTCCTGCAGAAGGCAAAACCTCTACCTCCATGTCCTTACTGCCCCGAACCAACTCCAGTGTGACAATGCAGCCGAGGGAGACACTACACACGCTGGCCAAACATAAGTCAAGCAATCAGCCTGCTGGCTTGAGACCAATTTTTTAATCCTGTAAAGGTCATCCTAAGGAAGAAAGGAAAAAGGATACAAAGGCTTGTCATCGTATACAACTAGGGTCATTACCTAAAGGAGACCAGTTGTTAGGAACTCTGAATGGGCCTAAGCTAGTTGTTGTGCAATACAATCCGGAAGTAACTGAGGCTTGTCATCTCACACAATCTGGGTCATTACCTAAAGGAGACCAGGTGCCGGGAACTCTTAACCCGGCAGCTGCTGGAAAACTCATAAGATGTTCTACTGGGGGGCTGCGGGAAAACTCATAACCTATATAGGCCTAAAAAAACACATTTGAAACACCCCAGTGGCATTAAAAAAAATAATAATTTGTGTTTAGGTGTGATAATTTCCCTCCATTACTTTCTACCACTCCTACACATGTATCCCCCCCCCCTTTTTTCCCCCTCCTCAATTATCAGGTATTTTCTCTATTATTCCCAATATTTATCGAGTATTTTCGTGGGAGGACAAGCAGGAGAGAGGGAGGAGGGTGAAGGAGTGTAACTCCGACCCTCCAAGCCAGTCTGAAAGGTCCCCTGGTCTCTCAGTGCCATGTGAGACACGAGAGAGGGATCGAGGATCTGCCTGTCTTGCCGGTCTGGGCCAGATTACGACCACGGGGCTAAAATATACAATTTTCACCAGCCAATTGCTGTTACCACTTGTTTTATTGCTTTCCCATGTTCATATGTTCATATTAAAAGTAAAATAGGCACATATGGATAAGTATTAATTATATATGTGGTAAATTAACGATTTTAGTGAGGAATGAATCGGAATATCTTCGCACAGGGGTATGGTGTATACTACAGGGGCTTCGCGCTTGCCGAGTTAATGGGCCAGGCCAAATTGTAGTGGAATACAATCCAAGGGTCCTTCAGGTAGTACTTGTGTGTGAAGGTATCTTCTTGATGCGGGAGGGAACAAGAACGAGAGGACACTCTAAGAAAATTTACAAAGACAGAAATAGGCATAGAGAAGGCAAAGAACTCATTTTGTGATAGAGTGGTAAATGAGTGGAACGCACTGCCCCAGTATGTAGTCGATTCCGAATCAATAAAGGAGTTTGAAAGTAATCTTGATAAAGCATGGGGAAGAAAAAATTTGAAGTTTGATTATAAAATAAAAATACAGAATAGTAAAAATTTTGCGTCTGCTACCGCCAACACCGTGAACGACCGCAGCAGTGCAAGTACTGGTACTGAGCTGGATACACAGGCCTAGTTTGCCTTTTTCCAGAGGATCTACTGTAAGAAACTGTAAGAAACTTGCAATCCAAGCGACCACGGTTATCTCTGAAAGGGGGCCATGCACGGGAGGATTCAAGAAAAAAAAAACAGCTGAGTTCGAGTTGTTCCTCGTGTAGATCCTTTGGGAATCTCTGACGAACAATTCCCACCTAAACAGGAACACCTAAGAAAAACAATATCGTCTTCCCCTTGGTCACCTGTAGCAGGTCCATCAGCTAAAGAACAGCACGAGGAAGATAATATCCAAGTCGCCTTTAAAAATTCTGTTCCCGAGGCCCGAGTAGGATCTTCGTGACTGTGTTGACCTACAGTGCCCCCAAGTCTTCAGCCAGTGTTCTTCCCAGTGACTCCAGAAATTCCTTTAAGTGAAACTCTTTTTCGTAGTGGCAATGCGATTTTGTGAAGGGTTATACTCTCAGGGATACGGAGTGTCTTCATAAGTGTTAACGTAATTAGAGAAGTCTTTCTTCTCCCTTCTCATTGATCCTGTGATCCCGTTTTAGGGAAACAGTACACTGCTATCCCCGGGTATCGATATATATACTTTCTCGAGTCATCGGATTCCCGTGGCTCGCCATAGAGAAAATATACATACCGGATGCCCTAGTGAATTTACTACACCTTTACACGTAATTGAGATAACTCGCTAGACATCTGAGGTTACTCGTCATGTTGCCAGGTTTATAATTAAGATCAGCGAGTGTTTGGCAAGCAGAGTTGAGTGCTTCAATACCAGTGATTCTATGCTATATATTTAAGCATATGTTGTGTTAACATAATTTAACCTTTGTGGATACTTGATATCCATCTGTTATCTATTCTTTGTCGGTGAATTATTACCACCAGTGTTCATCTTTGATGTTTAGATCGTTCTTGTTTTTGCTACATCTGTTCAGTCATTGTCAATATATAGGCTACCGCAGACTTAAGCCCTTTTGGCCTGGACGGTATTTTAACCTTTTCTGCTACCTCTGCGGATCTATTTGAGAGATCCTATTTAGAACGATTTACCTGTAAGTTACTTTGAGGATATTTCCCTCTATATGTTATATTAATTTGTTTGTCTCTATAGACCTCACTATTGTACAGTATTGTCTAATATTGATTGTTTATCTTTGCGAGACTTTGATCTCTATTCTTGTACTAATATGTGTTATGTAATACGTATATGTGTTATGAACCTCTGCTACCATTGAATAAAATATTGTGTTTACTTGTCATATGTCTTTGTTTATTACCTGTTGTTAGTGTATCGTATTGGAATTAAGTGCCAGCCCTCACCCAGTAGAGAAGCTAGAAGTTGTATCAGAATATCTCGCGTTTCTTCTGAACGTGGCATAACAGGCACCAATCAGCTTGATTTGCATATTCAAGGTGTGGACAAACTAGTGCCACAAACAGCGCCTTGTGTAAAGTCAGTAAAAATAGGTTATCCTAAACTGAACAAGATGCAGAAATATACTTGAGCTGACAAGGACCAAGTGGGATATTTCTATTGGTCTAACTGGTAAGGTGTCTGCCTTGTAACCCAAGGTTCCCGGGTTCGATTCCCACCCTGGGTAGATTTTAGGGAGGCTATTTTCACATCAAACAAAGCTTAGGAGTGTTGGTAAAATTGTCAAGATGGTTGAAAGTAAGATCGGAGCTCCAGAACCCCCCTTTCGGGCATGGTGTATAAACCTAATCCTACAGACCCTGTAGGATTAGGTTTTTACACCAGGTTTTACACTAAATGTTTACACCAGCGGACTGGGCCCCGAGCACCAAGACTTTATCCTACACATCCGAGCACCAAGACTTTATCCTACACATCATGGCTATACTTATTTATATTGTTTTTACCTGTTTTCATGAAGCCATAAGGTGAACCATGGGGTGTTCCTTCACAAATTAAAAGACCTTGGAGTAACAGGAAAACTAGGAGTATGGCTACACAAATTTTCTGACCCTAAGGACACAAAAAGTAGCCCACAGTCCTTCCTCTCCTCTTTCGCTGACGACACTAATTTAAGCAGAAAAATAAACTCTGAAGACGATGTTGCCGACCTCCAACAAGACCTCGACAAAATCTATGAGTGGGCAAGAAAAAACAACATGACTTTTAACCTCTGAAGTGCGCATGGGGGGTATGAGACACCACACTCCTGTGCTGACGTATTTGAGCTGTTTCCATCACTAACATCGTTATTTTACCATAAATAGCATTAATACTTATCCATATGCACCTATTATAGGTTTATTATAAAGGTATTAACCTGTTACAACAATAAAACAAGTGGAAACAGCGTTTGGATGGTCAAAATCGGCGATACAGGCCGGGAGTTACATAATGTATGGCTGAGGCAACCTCCCTTCCCACCACTTTCCCCCACGTCTGGAGAGAGACTGTCGATCGATACTCTCTCTCTCTCTCTTGCACTCGCTTGCTAACAGTGATGACAATGCCCTGCTTGCAACTCGCTAATGTTAGCACGAAAATATACCACAGAATAAGGGAATAACAGGGAAAATAGGTGATAACTGAAGGAGGGGAGGAAAGTGGGGAAGGAGGGGAGGTGGAGGAGTGATATTTGGCATGGCCCAGGGGCAATAAAAAAAAAATAAAAAAAAAATATAAAAAAAAAAAAAAAAAAATTTTGGGGGTGTTTTAAATGGATTTTTTTTCCCCCTTACTCTTAAGAGTCTTCCCGCAGTCCGCCGGGGGAACTCTTAAGAGTCTTCCCGCAGTTCCCGGGTTAATGAAGACAAATTTGAAATACTCAGATGTGGCGCAAATTAACAACTTGGCTACTTGCACACTGGTAGAGGTTTCCCAATCGAAATAAAGACACGTGAAGTGCCTGGGTGTCCACCTGAACGAAAATGCAACATTCCAATATCACATTGAAGAAACAACCAAAAAAGCCAGGAGAGAAGCAGGTTGGGTCCTAACCTAAGGACATTCCACTCAAGGGAAGAAGACTGTCTCCTAATCCTCTGGAAAATTCTGGTACAGCCAATACTGGACTACTGTAGCCAGCTGTGGTCCCCTCCCAGGAAAGGAGAAATCCAAACCCTCAATTGAGTCGGTACAACGATAATTCACGAGGAACATACGGGAAGTAAAAGACCTAAACGCCTAAAACAACTCGGCTTATACTCGCAGCAGAGGAGGGAGCAGTACATAGCAATGTAGGCCTACACCTGAAAAATAACAGAAAATGTTGTACCCAACCCAGCAAACCAGGAGATCCTCACCAAACACACCAACCGCTCAGGTAGAAAATGTGCAAGAAATTCCCTGCTCACCCAAGCTCCTGAGAGAATTAAGACCCTACTGACAGCCAGCCTGAGTCAGAATTGTCCAAAAATATTCAACTGTCTCCCACAGCAATTGAGAGACCTCACAAACTGCCCGGTGGAAAACTTAAAAAAAAAAACCTGGACAAATTCCTAAGAAGCCTACCTGACGAGCCACCAGTTCCCGGGTACACCTCACTCTGCAGAGAGGCTTCAAATTCAATAGCTGATCAAGTGGACCTAATGAAGAGGGACGCGGGACTCGGCACGAGTGGCGATCCATCACGACTCTGAGGTGGCGCCTCTAAACTACACCTAGTATACCAAATAGTTTAAGTAAGCAGTGGAAGCATTCATGTTAGAACATTGGTTATGTCAAAAACTCGGTTGAGGCGATGGTGGGAGGCGGACGCATTTTTTGAGGCTCCGGCATGTTATCATGGGCACAATTAATTATAACGGAATTTCGAATACATACTGAGCGAGCGAGGAGAGGAAGGACTAGTGAAGTGTTTTGAAGATAAATTGGTGTGGTGGAGGGGTGATAGGTCAGTAGGATAGGTAGATATAGAAGGGGGGAGATGAGACCTATAAGGGTACAGTTTAAAACCAGGGCAGTGGCAGAGACAGTGACAAATTTTAGTTGGAGACTAAACACAAATGAAGAACTGAAACATATAATATTAGAGAAGGATTTGAGCATAGAACAAAGAAGAAGAAAAAGGGAACTACAGGAAAAGGCTGATGAGGAAAATGGAAAGTTGGGTGAGGAGGATAAGAAGAAGTTTTTCTGGAGAGTGAGGGACGGGAAATTGAAGAAGTGGTTTATACGAATAGAAGGGAGAAGGAGATCTGGGAGGGAATTATTATTATTATTATTATTATTATATGAGATGCCGTAGTCTCCAACTCAGGGGGAATACAATAAGTTTCTTGTTCTTGTTTGTTGATTATAGGGCTGTGTGGGCAGGCCCAATTAACCCTGCCGGAGACCATCACAGGTACGCAATCACAGGCGGCCGAGACGACCCGAACGCTGCAGGAAGACTTTGGTGTGCTGGAGCACCTGGACACGGAGGGCCGGGTCCAGTCCACTGCCCCCCAACAGGACGGGGAGGGTAAAGGTGGAGACCTCCAGGGAGCGGAGGCTGCAGCGGAGGAGGGTCCTATGGGAATAGAAGAGAGGGCAGTGAAGCAGGAAGTGCTCTACCGTTTCATCCACCGTCCGGCACCACGGGCAGAAAGGGTCAGGCACCAGTCGCAGACGGAATAGGTGATCATGAGAGGCCAGTCCAACATGGCCTATGCGGAGACGGACCAGGGCATTGTCAAGGGGGCGGAGGGGGGATCGGGACCACGGGTGAGGGGAAGAATCTAGCCTGTACTGACCAAGGGCGGTGCGGGAGAGCTCACCTCTGAGGGAGGCATCCCAGAGCGTCCGGCATTGGGCAAAAGCTAGCCTGGCAACTGAGGAGGGAGGGAGAGGGAGGGGTTCAAGGGCAGGGGATGAGTGGGCAAGGGAAACCGCAGCATCAACAATGACGTTACCCCGGATACCAACATGGGAGGGAACCCACTGAAAATGGAGGGAAAAACCGGACTGCCCAAGGGAGCAAAGGAGAGAATGGGCCTGAAAGACAAGGTAGCGATGAGACACCGGGTGCTGGGAGCTGAGGAGGGCAAGGGAGGATAGTGAATCTGAGAAAGCAACTATTGACTGTGGGGGGAGGAAATCACAAATGAAAAGTAAAGCTTGAAGGATGGCATACAATTCTGAAGCAAGAACTGAGTGGAAACCGGACAGCCGCCAAACCCGACAAAGGGAAAGGTGCTCAACATAAATGGCGGCAGTAGAGGACAGGGGGGAGGAGGTGTGGGAGCCATCCGTGTAAATAGGGAAGTGAGTATTATAGCGGAGGGAGACAAGGTCGAGGAAAAGGGAGGGGGCACGGGAGCTATTCTGAATTTTGATGAAGGGAACATGAAGAGCAAGGTGGAACATAGAGGAGAGGTCGGATTAGGGTGGGAAAGGGGAGACGGAGGGGGTAGGGGAAGGGGCAAGGAGAGGGAGGATGAGGACAGGAGGGCACGGACGAGGAAAGGGGAACGGGAGCGGAGAGGCCAGGAGGGAGCATGACGCAAGACGGGGGCATGAGAGATGAGGAGGCTATAAGGATGAGCAGGTGAGAATGACAGGGCACGATGGAGGGTGATGACGTTAAGGTGATGACGGTCCATAGCAAGGGGAAGAAGACCCGCCTCCGCGTGGAGAGAGACCGCCGGCGACGAACGGAAGGCCCCCAATGCGATGCGGAGCGCCGTGTGGTTCCCCCCATCCAGCCGTTTGAGTACCGTTGGGGAGGCTGAGCCGTAGATGGAGCTACCGTACCGAATTTTACTGAGCACGTACGCCAAATAAAACCGTAGGAGGACTTCCCGATCCGCGCCCCAACGAACGCCCGCCAAGCTCTTCATGATATCGAGCCGCTTCATACATCACGACCGCAAATACTCGATATGATGCTTCCAGGTTAAGACGGGGCCATCGAGTCGGAGTCCCAAGAAAGTATGCTGCATACGGAACGGGGCCGGCGTACCCGCGAGGAGGAGGGAGGGGAGCTTTCGCTGGAGGGTGAAGCACATCAAGGCGCACTTCTGCGCATTGACGGCAAAACCCCAGTCCGCAAACCACCGGAGCAGTTCATCCACCCCGGCCTGCAGGCCCACCTGCGCCTCCAACAGCGTAGGAGCCGTGCAGACCAAGGAGAGATCATCCGCATACGCCAAAAGAGACGTACCAGGGGGACGGGGGAGGTCAGACAGGAGGCGATTAAAAAAAAATGGACTAAGGCCCGAGCCCTGGGGGGCCCCACGACGGACGGGACGCGGCGAGGACAGCGCCCCCCCCACCGAGACCGAGGAGCGACCCGACAGAAAACTGCGCACCCAAGACAATGGAACACCCGAGACACCCATACCAGAGAGTTTGTATAAGATGCCCTCATGAGAAGCAGAGTCAAAGGTGCCCGCCACATCTACAAAGAGGGCCAGCATGACCCCACGACATCTATAAGTGTCGTGTACCAGGTGCTCCAGCTGTAGGAGGACGTCCAGCGTACCCCGGCCAGGACGGAAGCCACACTGCTCCTCCAACAGCGCACCCCGAGACTCGGCCCACCACTGCAGACGAGCACCAACCAGCCGCTCCATGAGCTTACCCCCACATTGCAGGAGCACAATGGGGCAGTAACCAGAGGGGCTGGAGAGATCTTTCCCGGGTTTAGGGAAAGGGAGGAGGATAGACTCCTTCCAAGCACCCGGGAAGACCCCAGCCGCCCAGCTACGATTGAAGAGATCCAACAAGACAGCAGTAGAAGAGGGGGGAAGAGAGCGGAGGAACTCATAAGGGACCAGGTCAGGCCCAGCAGCTTTACAGGGCGAGAGAGCCGAGAGGACAGAGGAAAGTTCCTGAGAAGTGAAGGGAAGAGAGAGACCAGGGGGGGAAGGAGAAGCCTCCGCCAGGCGAACAGCGGCCGCCAGGCGGGCCGAAGCAGGGAGAGGGACAGGAGTGCTAAGCAGCGAGGAAAAGAAAGAAGCAAGGAAATCGGCCTTGGAAATATCAGACAGAAGAGCCACGCCATCCCGGCGAAGAGGAAAGGAGAAAGAGGAAGCACGACCCTTCATAGAGGACAGGAACCTCCACGTGCGCGTGGCAGAGGAGGAGAAGGAGAGAGAAGAGACAAAGGATGACCAGGCCGAGCGGCGCGCGGCTACCAAGACACGGGTACACTCCGCGTCCAGGCGCCGGTACCGTAGCTTGTTCGCCTCGGAGAGACAGCGACACCAGGCAGACCATGCCTGATGTCTGGCCTTCACCGCCCCGCGACAAGCATCGGTCCACCAAGGCACCCCGCAACGGGGCACCCCATAAGTTTCTAAGGTTTAATTCTAGTTTCGCTTTCACAGCATACTCATAAATTTCTATGGCTACTTTAGAGTTGTCATATACCATACTTAATTTCTATATATGTCCAAAGCGGCGGAAATGCATTATAAGGAATTATACCTACTGTAAAAAAAAAAAAAAATAATCTCCCCATATGCGGCACCATAGCTATTACATAATACTAGGTTAGGTTAGGTAAGGTTGTTAGGTTAGGCTAATGTCGTTAATGTAGTTTATTATCATTATATTACGTCTTTTACCCAGCAATTTCCTTGATCTTCATAGTTGGTCGGGAAGCTATGCCTTTACAACGGCGCCTCCCTTTTGTCGCTGTGTACGTGAAACTAGAATTTTACCGTTTCTAATATTATGTATAATTTTCGTCATTCTTCTTTGGACTGCCTCTAAAGAGTCGATATAGGTCCTACGACGGAAAGGAACATAACTTATGTGGCCAACTGTACAATGTCAAATGGAATATTATCGCCAATGTGTCATATATCTAGCGAAAAGGGATTCCTGAGGATGTTGGGAACTTGGGGATGAACCCTCCGAGTCCCGAGAGGTGTTTCACGCCGCTCTGCTAGGCCCTAGAGCTTTGTGTGTTAGTCAAGAGCTTAGTCCCTTATAACTGAAGCTGGCTGAAAGTTGTTCGATATTGGACTTTGGACTTTGGACATTCGGATGTAAACAAAGTGAGGCTTCTCAAGCGATCTTGAACGAAGCAAGCTGGTTTGCTTAGATACGTTTATTATGATCAATACGTATATTATTTATGTTGTATTTATTTTTTCTTGGCAAATCTATTATCACACAATTGAAATTCATATTATAAGTAATGTTAATCAGGAAATACATAGTTTTATATACTGTTATGGAATAACAAGCCGTAGTAAATACCGATGACACATGCAGATCCTGAATATCCAATAGAATCCTGAAAACTGTTGGATATTGGACTTTGGACTTTGGACTTTGGACATTCAAACATTACTGGACAGTGAGTAGCCTAGAGTTGAATATCCAATAAAAACCTGAAAACTGTTGGATATTGGACTTTGGACATTCAAACATTACTGGATATTGACCCGCCACAATGTTATTAGAATGAATTATGATGAAATAATTAGAAAGTATGTTAGTTATAGCAACCAAACAATATTTATTATTTTTATTTTTTTAAGGGGTTAAAGGGCCGGAAGATCCGAAGACCCCTTTTCACCCTGCCGCGTAACCTATTTTACTGTCAGGCGAAACAGAGGCAAGGGGTGTGAAGAGATTGCCCAAACGATCTCCACCAGCCGAGAATTGAACTTGGTCCTCCTGGTTAGAATGAGCGCTCTACCAATGTCGCTACTGGTCACCCGCAATCAAACAATATAGGCTACGGTACAAATCTAGTTTTGCCCTCCAACGAAGCGCAGTATTATTATGCATCCAGCAGAGGTTGAAGCTACCCCTGGCCGCCTCCGACTTCTCCGCTTCGGAAATGAAGAGGTAAAAAAACTGGGCGGCTGGGCCCATCTTATTCCTGTGGCGTTGGGGTCAACTGAGCCGCCTGTATATCTTCCCTACGGTGGTCTGTGGCAGAGTTTATTGGGCCAGTCCTTCATTCAAGAACATTGGCACTCTTAATTTCGGTGAAAAACGCGCCTCAAGATGCGACCTATGTGGCTTACGTGAGTTGGCAACAATGTCATAAGAAAAACAGGTTAGCCTATTACAGGGCGATAATGTACAACTATTTTGACCTCCGTGAATTGCTTGTACCCAATTAATAGCAAGGTAAGATTCACTTTAGAATATGGCTAGAGCCGCCTTATTTACCAAGTTTTCTTTATATTTTTAAGGAATATAGCCTAGTGTTTTATTGTTGTTTTTCATGGTTTGAGAGGAGGATTTGCATTAACTTGCCCATTATTCATTAATGCGCCATTTATTGGGTGAATCACGCTTTTACAGTAGGTAAGGGAAATTGTGGGGTACATTGGATACACATGGGTTGAGGGGGGGCATTGCCCCCCCCTCAACCCCCCTTGATTTATTGTCATCCTCATATACTGTATGTAGATCTGTAAGGGGGCAAAAACAGGTTGCAGGTATTTCGTTTTTGTGAGTAGCGCTCACGCCATTTATTGGGTGAATCGCACTCACCGCATCTTACAAAACGAGAAGAGGAGTCATGTCGAAGGATTCATTGTGCGCAATGCTTTGTTTACGGTCGTGACTTATTATTTTTGTGTTATTTTTCGGTGTAATCAGGTTTTTCAAGTGTCGATAACGAAATTTGGGATGGATATAGTGATCGGGCGTACGGTCGTCATGTGCACTCGCAGTTACGTTCCCGTCTATTTCGACACTATATTTTCTGCTATTTGCCCCCTGTCATTACTACATGAATACTAGGTTAGGTTGTTTGGTTAGGCTAATGTATTTTTATATCTAAAGGCAGTCAAAATAGACGGGAACATAATGGGAAAGGTCCGACGCCACTACGCGTAGTGTAAACAAGGCTGGCGGTACGCCCGCACTTAACATTCTTACCCGAAATTCCTCCATGCGGACTATAATGAGAAAAATATGGCGAGTCTATTGGTCCCTATTTTCCCTAATAAATTATTTCTAATAGGGCTGCGAAAGAGGTCTTGAATATTATCTAGAGTATTTCATGAAAGTAAGAGTGCAGCAATTACAAAATTGGCTATATAAAAGGAGGGGAAATCTCCAGATTACGTCCAGTAATGTTTGTTATTGTCTGGAGGAGACTGACGCCACTTTCCGAAAAAAATATTCTAAAATGGTGTACAGTCGATTGGGCTGCGGCGTACTTGTTATTTGCCCCCCTGCTGGCAGTATATATACTGTATGATGATGATAATAGAATGTTTCCTCATGGGGAATATCCAAGGCCTATGCCCAAAAGCAAACGGAAACAAAGTACCTTTCCTAGCTGACCTACCCCATCTGGAAAATTTTGCATTTATCGCTCTCACAGAATCCCACCTTTGTGAGGACATCAACGACACTGAAATTCAGCTACAAAATTATACAGTGTTTAGAGCAGACAGAAAAAATAGGTCGCACGACACTGAAATTCAGCTACAAAATTATAGGCCTACAGACTACAGTGCTTAGAGCAGACAGAAAAAATAGGTCGTACGGGGGTCCTACAACATACGTTAGAAATAATCTGGCATCAAATACCCAGACATTACTGTCTTACTCAAATGGTCAAGCAGAGATCCTGCTATTGCACATTAAAAAACTAGCAATGATTGTAGTGAACATATACTGTCCCACACTCTGCAGCAAACAGAACTTTATTGAGGTCCTCACAAAACTGAAGCTTACCATCGAAGACCTATCCTCTCCCTTAAATGACCTTATGATCTTGGGTGATTTTAATCTTCCCATTATCAAATGGCCGTGGAGGAGGAAGTAGAGAGGACCAAGATCAGGAGCGCGTTCAAGAGCACTAATTTTAGCGCCCGGTTGGCGTTACAGCGTTACAGAACGACATTGTGCGCGCATACGGTCGCTTACGGTTGCTCATTCAGCTCACAGCCTTTGGAGGAGTGACGCCGTGAGGCACACAGACAATACATCTTTAGAATTCGTCTTTAGCGCTAGCAGACTAATTGCTCTCGACCATATGCACATACAATCACTTAAAAATATTGACTATTTATATTAGTATGTGTTATTATTTACTTTAAAACATTTATATTAACCCACAGAACCCCAGCGACGACACGTTTGCATCGGCAATGTATGTAACGCTAAACCCCAGGGACGCATAAGGTGTGTCCTGGTTAATTACTCCGGTCCTATGGCACCTAGAGGGCTCAGATTTGTATGGGAACTGTGTAAGTATCCCACACAACAATGCCGATGGTTAAAAACTCTCAAAGTCTAACCGCGTGCGCGTGAGCGTTCAAAAACCTGTTTTTGCCTGTTTTTGCCTACCCATTTTCCCATGTTAATTCCGACTTTCGGGCGCACCGTAGGACCCCTTAATGACCTAGGGGATCGTTTTTTTGTGGGTTTTCCTTCATTTGTAATCCATTCCTGGTGTTTTTTGGAAAAAACATTTTTTCACAACCTGCTGGTCCTGGGGTGTACATTTATTATTAACTAGCTGGGGTTTAGTGGGTTAAATTTTCGATCAAAATATTTACACAAATATACAGCTTTATGTATCGATAAGAGGCTAGAGGATCCGCATGTATTAAAGTAGTGGACGAAAATAACATGACAAATTTTATGAACTAATTTGCTTTCTTTCATAGGCTATATACAGTACTTTATTGTAGAGTGTAATAACAAAAATATAGTTACTAATAAATATTAGTATGTATATTAGGCCAATGAGACGCTATAATTTAATAGCATAGCATGCTTTAGGCCTACAGTAGAATCTCGCATCCTACGATTTATTGGTACCGAAATATTACCGTGGGACTGGAATTCGTGGGATGCAGAGTATTAAAGTAATGGGGAAAATTACAAAAGTACTGGAGGCTATCGTCGGGCGACTATTGACCATCACTTTACATGCCAATAATCCAAAGTAAGTTGCTTTAACCCTCCAGCCTCGGCTACGCATTCTATAATACCGGTATATCCCCAAAACATGGGGGATTTGGCCGAAAAAACGTCTCACCTAGGCTACCGTATCTTTGTTATTTTGACTGCTTCCGCATTCCCGCGCATCCCCTAGCGTAGATGTGTTTCGTACCTGTAGAATGGCATTAAGTAGAGCTCTCTAAGTCAACTGGTTCAGTTGTGATGACAATTTCCGTGGAGAGAACTTTGTGGCGATGTCAGCCACTTTTCACTACTTTTCACTACTTAACAATAACACAGCCACACACGAACAAGCGACGCCTTACCAGCTGTTGTTTACATGCGTCGGACGGACGCCTTTCAAAACAAGCTTACAGGCTTTCAAGCTGCTATGTAAAGAAAGGTAAGTAAAACACAAACAAAAAACTTAGAAAAGTTGATGAGGTGATTATTGTGATGGATGTGGTGATAGACAGGAGGCGGATGTCCGGGATGTTAGATACCACCCTCCGTGGCCCCACTCTCGTTCTCCGTCACCCCATCCGTGGGAATCGTGTGGTTTTTCGTGGGATGAGAATTCAGGTAGCCATTGGATAGTACCGTGGGATGTGTAATCGTGGGATCGAAATGCGCGTGAGATGCGTGACTCTACTGTAATTACTTATGGACATCACAGGATAAATATCCTAGCAGTTGTTTAGATGTAAAGAACGGTCATTGTCGTTGTTTTGAGCGTTAAACGAAGACGCTGGTATAAACGTAACCATGGCAACCACCCAGTTTGTTTATGTAGTGCGGAAGAGGCTTCGAAATCGTTCAATTCACGCTACGGAAACTGTAGCGTCTGAAGTCTCGCTCTTGAACGCGCCCCAGGCTAGAGCACTAGGCTACAACACCTCATGGAGCAACTCTTCTTAACTCAATAAATTCCATACCAACCAGAGGAAACGACATTCTTGACCTCTTAACAAACAACCAGCAAATAATACATGGGTATAGAGCCGAAGAAACAGATATTTCAGATCACAAACTAATTAGTCACTCTGACTAGAAATAAATCAACCAAGAAGATTCAGAGACTTGAAACCATCGAAGAAGGACTTAGAACCCTCAACTTCAATAGTAACGAGGCTGATTGGGAGGGACTGAAATCTTCTTTGGCTACAGTGAAATAGAACAAAATATTACAAAATCAAGATCCAGACAGTATGATGGAAAACATATCGTCAACAACACTTCGTATCTGCAAAAGCCACATACCACGAAGGAAAAAGCAAGGACTTCAAAGAACTACAATACCCCAGGATAGAAGAATTCTCATGAGGAAGAGGACAAAACTAAAGCAAATGCACAAAACCAGCAGTGAGTGGAAGAAACAAGTAATTTTGCCCTAGGTGATGGAAATAGAAAAAAAACTCCAAAATTCCCATGAGCAACAACGAGTAAGAGAAGAAAACAAAGCAATCACAAACATCAAACAAAACCCCGGCTACTTTTTCAATTACGCCAAGCGGTTTCTAAAGTCATGCAGCCCAAGTGGACCCTTAGTAACACCTGAAGGAGAGATAAAAGAAGATCCAGAAGAAATTTGTAAACTACTAGCTGAGCAATACCAGTCAGTGTTTAGTGAACCAGATGAATCAAAGAAAATACAAAACCCAAGGACCTTTTTCTTCTGCCCACCACAAATACCTGAAGTCACCAACTTGCTGCAGGACATCAAATTCTCAGAACAGGACATCTATCTATCGCCTGACGCCGTGATCCCCGAAGGGGTTGCCACGAACGAACCGCCCCCATGCACCTGTCCCCAGTCAGTCGACGTCCCTCCTCCCTCCTCCCAACCAGCACCGCCTTCATTCATATACAGTTGGTCCTCCATTAACGTGGCCAATGTGTTCTGGTTACCGCCCGTGTTAGCAAAATCCGCATTACCGAACCCATATGTTTACATGTTAAAGGTACCTTGGTGTTCTGGGGATTTCCACAAAGTCCACTTTTTCTCCATAGAAGCCTATGTTATAATAATTAAATCAATTATAAAGGTTATTTGACATGTGCAATGAGTTAATTTGCCCATTGCAACAACTCTTACCTCTGAATAAATATTTCGTTTAGGTTAGGCAGCTAGGCTAATGAGAGAGAGTCACAGCAGTAGCCGACATTTTTTGATCGAAGCTCTGAAATCCCTCCATCATATTTCTCACCTCACACAATAACTACACATTGTAGGGTGTTCTAGTCTTCACCCAACGCACAACAACGATCATATCTACCTCTGGTATGCATAAACACTTGGTTAGGCCATTTATTTGCAGAGATATGACCATCGGTAAATTACGAAAATCGTAGCTTCGGAATTCCCGCCTAACTCGCCGTCTTATTATTTCTCACCTCACACAATAACTACACAATGTAGGGTGTTCTAGTCTTCACCCAATGCACAACAACGATCATATCTACCTCTGGTAGGCATAAACACTTGGTTAGGCCATTTATTTGAAGAGATATGAGCATCGGTAAATTACGAAAGTCGTAAGTAAAGATTCGGCGACCGAGATAGCATAGCCATGTTGTCCACACAATGACAACACACATACTCACTCGACAGCCAAACAATAACATAAGTGTGTTTCGGTAATTATTCTCACCTCACACTATAACTACACAATGTGGAGTGTGCTAGTATTCACCCAATGCACGGGAACGATCATATCTACCTCCGGTATGCATAAAAACTTGGTTAGGCCATATATTTGAAGAGATATGAGCTACGAAAGTCGGGAGTAAAGGTTCGGAGCCCAGCTGGACCCCGCGCAAGTCTAAGTATTGACCGCGTTGGTAACATTTTGGATATTTAGGGTGTACCGCGTGCCACCAAATCCGCGTTTCTAAAACTCGCGTTACCGGAGGACCAACTGTACTTCTTCACTCCATCCTTCCACCTCTCCTTCGGTGCACCTCTCCCTCTCTGTCCTTCCACCTCGCTCTCGTACGCCCTCCTAGTCAATCTCTCGCTTTCCATACGTTCCATATGGCCGAACCATCTCAAGTTGTTCCTTTTCACACTTTCCAGCACATCTACCTCCACACCACACTTCCTTCTTACTTCCTCATTCGTCTGTCTATCCCTCCATGTAACTCTGCACGCACTTCTCAAGTAACTAATTTCCACCGCTCTCACTCTTGGTCTAAGTCTCTTCCCGAACGTCCATGCTTCGCTTCCGTAAGTTAGTGTCGGGATTACCACACTGTCATGCAAGGACTTCTTCACTTCCATACTGACCACCCTATTTCTTGTTACTGCTTTCAACGTTCCTACAACCCTCTTCCCCTGTTGCACCCTCTCCCGCACCTCCTCATCCACAGTCCCATCTTTACTCAACACACTGCCCAGATACTTAAAAGAGCTGATGATCTCCATAGCCTGACCGTTCAACTTCACCTCACACTCTGTGACTTCACCCCTTTTGAAGACCATAACCTTGCTCTTCCCCGCATTTACCTTCAAATTCCGTTTTTCGCACACTGTTCCAAACTCATTTACCAAACCCTGCAGCTCCCATTCATTATCGCTCATCAGAACTGTATCATCCGCAAACAGCAGTATAGGCAGCTTCCACTCATTTCCCTCCTTTTTCAGCGATACACCAACATCCACTGCTCTTGATAGTATTTCTTTCATGACTCCATCCATATATACAGTAAACAACCACAGGGACATCACACCCCTGTTTCAAACCAACATTCAGGTTAAAGAACTCATTACCACGGCAATTGAGGAGCTAAAACCAAACTCAGCACCAGGTCCAGATGATATACCAACCAATGTTCTGATCAAATGCAAAGACGCTCTGGCACACCCCTTATATCTCCTGTGGCGCCACTCATTAGACACTGGTACAGTACCTGTAGAAGCAAGGAAAGTCATAATAACCCCAATTCACAAAGGAGGAACCAAAGGATTGGCAAAAAACTATAGACCAATTGCCCTAACCTCGCACTCGGTAAAAATCTATGAAAAGGTTATTAGAAATAAAATGTATGCCTTGCTTGATGAAAGAAATCTCTTCAACACTGGCCAACACGGGTTTCGTAAAGGAAGGTCCTGCTTGTCCCAACTCCTCGCCCACCACAACAAACTACCTCACCACCTAGCAGAGGGCGATAATGTCGACACCGCCTTCCTCGATTTCGCTAAGGCGTTTGACAATGTCGACCATGGCATCCTTCTGCACAAGCTGAGAGGCCTAGGCATATCTGGGAAAATAGGAGTATGGATTTACAACTTCCTTACAAGAAGATCCCAGACCATTTTAGCAAATGTGGCCACATCAGCAGAGCACAGTGTTGAGAGTGGTCTCCCCCAAGGTTCCATCTTGGGACCTCTACTGTTCCTTATTATGATAGGGGACATAGACAAAGAAATGGCACATTCCACACTTGCCTCGTTCGCTGACGATACCAACATCAGCAAAAGTATCAAAACCAGACGTCAATCTTCTCCAAGAGGACCTCAACAAAGTTTACAACTGGGCAAGGGAAAACAACATGACTTTCAACGATGGTAAATCCCAGCTGCTCAGAAGTGGTACCAACCAAGAGATCCTCCACAACACCTCTCTGCTCACAGGTGAAAATCAGGTAATCGACACAAGCTCACACGCAAAATTCCTTGGGGTCTACCTAAGTAATGACAGCACCTTCAAACACCAAATAGAGCAAACCATCAAGAAGGCCAGAAAAATTGCTGGGTTGATCCTCAGAACCTTCTTTTCCCGTGAGGAGGAGTGCATGATGACACTGTGGAGGGCACTGTCCAGCCTATCCTAGACTATTACAGTCAACTTTGGTCTCCCCACATGGCTATGGACATATAAGCCCTTGAATCTGTACAGAGAGCTTACACCAGACAAATAAAGGGCGTGAAAGAACTCTCTTACTGGGACAGACTAACAAAACTGGGACTTTATTCTCAGCAACGGCGTAGAGAGAGATATACCACCATCTACACTTGGAAGATAATTGAAAAACTGGTACCCAGCCCTTCCAACACCAACGAGGTGGAAGCATACTTCAACCAGAGGACTGGTCGCAAGTGTGTAAGAAGAATCCCACCTTTACAAGCACCAGCAAGGATCAAGACTCTCCTCTCGTCCAGTCTGCCCTACAATAGTCCCAAAATCTTCAACTGCCTGCCACAGAAAATTTGGGACCTTACCAGCTGCTCTGTACAATCCTTCAAAGCCCGACTAGATGACTTCCTGAGGACGGTACCTGATAAGCCACCAGTACCGGGATACACATCATTCTGCAGAGCGGCTACAAATTCATTACCGGACCAAGTGGACCTGCAACATAGGGACGCCGGGTTCGGAGGGAGTGTTGGAACACCATTGCTCTGAAGAATCTCTTCTCAACATCTACAAGTAACAAGTAGCCTAAGTCATGGGGGGCAAAGCCCCCCCTCAACCCATTACTATATCCCATGGCAGTCTAAATAGACGAGAACGTAATTGCCAGCATACGAGTACAGTAATGTAAACACTACATGGGCGGCGGCCCAACCACCATGGGACCCATAAAAATACCTGGCTGTGCTTCTAATGTTACGTAGATTAGCCTATAGGCCTATAGCCTAATTGCCAAAGTAAAAAGATGTCATTAACCTAACGTAACATGGGGGCTGCTACCCCCAGACCCCCGCTGGTCTTAGCATTGATGTAGATGACCTAATACTTAACAAATGGTAGAAAAGTGAAAACAAAAATAAATAAAGGCAAGGATGTAGTATTCGGGCATACCGCCCGGCGCCCACCTTTTATACACTACACGGATGCTTGCGATCATGTTGCCATCTATTTTGACTGCCGTGGGTTACAATAATAGGTCCTCACCGCCCATGACTTATTGTCATCATCATATACAGTATAGGGTAAAACACCGATAAACGTACCGTCGGTCAAGGAAAGAACCAATTTTCATATGCACATTACGCAAATAAAAACTTTCTGTATAAAACTTTCATTGGTATATTCGTAAAGAGCACACTCTAAACTATTCATAAGTCACTTAAAACACTAAAATTGGTTTACGGCAGCCACGTAATAACATGGTGAACCTTTGTGAAGTTGGCGCGAAATGGCGAATTTAGCGGTGGATAGAAATGAGTGCTTTTGTTCTGCATTGCGGTACCACCCTTATAACATGGGTAATTTAACTCATATCTTTCCTTAACGCCTTACGAGCGGGCCCGTCAGTAACTTCTACTACCTGCCAAGCGGGTGGTTTTACCCTAAATGAGCTTATTTCCGTGCTCTTTTTCATGCATAAACAAGAGCCAGAGCGTAATACAATTATGTATCCCTGAAAGGGCGATAATTGAGCTTTCCAATGACACCAGAACCATCCTTCTACGACCACGCGTTCTCTTGCAACGATCGTGCAACACGAAGGAAAAATCCCTAAAATATGGTAATTTCCTTACATAATTCCCTGTGTAGCGAGGCAGTGAGTGTGGGTGTGTGTGGAGTAGGGCCCAGTGCTGGCGCGAGAGCCGTGCCGAATGGTCAGAGCCGACCTATGTTCCTCCCACCGCTCGTCTCTCTCTCAGAGCCAAATATTGCTCAGAATTGCACACCGCCTTAAGTCGGTCCCCGCCAAATAGTCCTTTCTTCTCTAGGCCGACTTAAGTCGGGCCCCGATAGAAAAGTGTTAAGCACCTACATATGATTCAGAAAACTTTCAGCTTTGCATACATATGCATATTTTGTACAAATGACGCATAATAATACGTAATTCGAATACTTACCAACAGGTCGCTGTAAGGCCATCAGAATCGTCTTGATATTTTCCTATTTTCGCCATTTTAAGCAGCTCCTCATTGTCATATCCGACTCATATAAGACGTTCAGTTATTCACAATTGTAAACCATGTGTGGAAATGCTGATACTGAATCTGCATTCTCCATATTAGCCTGTAATATGACGAGACCGAAAGACCGCCAGTTCTTAACTATGAGTGAGAGAGACTGGCTGTTCTCAGTGACTGAAGTTCTGAACACCCCCTTACAGGCAATTCGATTATATACGAAAACTACTAGCTTAAATGGTCAATCTACATAAGAGAATGCCAATAAATAAATACTGTATAACACATTTTTATTAATAAATTAGTACAGTTGGTCCTCCGGTAACGCGAGTTTTAGAAACGCGGATTTGGTGGCACGCGGTACACCCCAAATATCCAAAATGTTACTAACGCGGTCAATACTTACAATGACGCGGGGTCCAGCTGGGCAGTTTTCTCTCTCCTGGGCCGGGCGACGCTGTTACGTCTCCCTCCCTGGTCCAGTGACGTCACTTGCGGCTCGTCCGGGTATGTTATTCCCTCCCCAGCGTCCTTCCCCAGTTCCACCATTGTTCGCCTCACGTACCGACCCCCCAATACCCCCCCCCACCGCGTGTGTTGTAACACAGGCCATGGTTCTCAAAGTGCCTTTTTTTCTGTGACCTAACCTCGTCGCCATGCCGCCCAAGAAGCGCCGTATCTTTACGTACGCACAGAAATATGACATCGTGAAGGAGTTAGAGAAGGGGAAGAGACAAGCTGAGTTGGCAAGACGACATGAAGTTAACGAGAGTACAATTCGCACCATTTGGAAGGACAGGGAGAAGATTGCCAACATTATGAAGGGAAACCCTGCAGAGGGTACTCAGGCGTCGATAAAAGTGGGAAATGTCATCCTAAAGAAGACAGAGAAGCTAATGGTGCAGTATTTGGCGAGGCAAAACAAGAATCATGTGCCGACAGACGGACGGATGATCAGAGAAAAAGCCAAGAAATATTATGCAGCAGTGGCTCGAATGAACAATGTGCAGAATCCCAAACCCTTTAACCCTCCTGGCCCGGGCAGTCTCTCAAAATGACAGTGTGGGCTACCCGGGCGATCTGGCCGAAAAACGTCTAGGCCTAGGCTACCGTATTTTTTTTTAGTTTAACTGCTAGAAATTTCCCACGCATCTATAAATGTAGTGCGGTTTCCAATCTGTAGACTGGCGTTGAGTAGAGCTCTCTATGTCAACTGGTTCAGTTGTGATGACGATTTCAGTGGAGAGCACTTGCAGGCGATGTTAGCAATATGACGATCTTTTCACTACTGAAACAACGACATACAGACATACAATAACAAACGAGTCTTCTCTTTCTTGTTTTCGGAGGTGCGGTGACGTAACGATCGGCTTTGTTTACATGCGTCGGACGCACGGCGTTCAGACCAAGCTGAATAGGCTTTCAAGCTTACAGATTTTAAAATGACACCCGGGCTCCTGCCCTTACTTCGTGGTGTCATTTTAAAATGACAACCGGGCCAGGAGGGTTAAGGCATCTGCTGGGTGGTTGATGTCCTTCAATAAACGAAACAAAATGAAAAGTGTTCGGATAACAGGAGAGACAGCAAGCGCCGACAATGCTGCAGCCAACGAATACCCTGCTTTCTTACGTGAGGTTATTGTGGCCGATGGCTACAACTTGGATCAGATTTTTTAACTGCGATGAGTCGGGAGTCAACTGGAAGAAAATGCCTAAAAGGTCTTACATTTCTCGCAAGGAGAAGGCAGCAAGGGGCTACAAAATGGCCAAAGAACGTGTAACCATCTTGTTGACTTGCAATGCTTCCGGCACCTGCAAGATGAAGCCTCTAATCATCCATAAGGCAAAGCGGCCAAGGCCTTATCGCAATATGGACATGGCCAAGTTGAATGTGCATTGGATGAGCAACAAGAAGGCCTGGATGTCGTCAGCGTTGAGCCTCGAATGGTTCGATAATCATTTTGTGAAGGACTTGGAAACATTTTGTGCCCGCCAAAACATTGCTTTTAACCCTCTCACCACGGAAGGGCTCTTGAACGCCCATAAAAAAGCATATAACAGGTACCCGGAAGGGCTCTTGAACGCCCAGTGGTTGAAAGCCTGAGAGCTTCTTGTGCGAGGCGTCGGTCCGACGCATGTAAACAACAGCCGGCTGGACCGACGCCCCGCATCTCCGGCCACAAGAAGGAGAGCGTCGCTTGTTCGTGTGTGCCTGTATGTTGTTGTTAAGTATCGAAAAGTAGTGTAAAGTGGCTGTTTTTGCCATAAAGTTATCTCCAATGAAATCATCATCACAAATCAACCAGTTGACTTACAGAGCTCTACTTAACGCCATTCTACAGGTAAATAACACAGCTACGCTTGGGGATGCGTGGAAATGCAGGAAGCAGTCAGATTAACAAATATACGGCAGCCTAGCCTAGACGTTTTTCGGCCAAAACACCCGGGTTTCGGGGAATATATATATAATACATAGCCGGGGCTGGAGGGTTAAAGCACTGTTATTGCTTGACAACGCACCCGGACATTCCCGATTGTTGGTTGATCGGCACCCTAACGTAAAAGTGATGTTCATGCCCCCGAATACTACGTCTCTCCTACAGCCCCTGGACCAGGAGGTGATAGCGTGCTTTAAGGGTGCGTATGCCATTAAGACTTTCCTGATGCTCGACACTGCCACTGACACCCAAGAAGAACTGCTACAGATGTCAGACGATGAATCAGTCCCTGACTCTCTCCCACCACTCGAAGAACTGTCTGCCCCAGACTCTCCCCTACCACTGAATGAGCTCAGGCACCAAACGCGCCTCCACCACAACAACAACAACGACCACAACACCAACAGGAACCCGCCGACGGAGCAGCTATGACAGTGCATGCCTTTTGGAAAAGGTTTCACATTAAGAATGCAGTGGATACGATGGTGGAAGCGTGGGCTGATGTGACAAGAGCTACAATCCACCATGCCTGGAGGAATGTTCTAGAGGGGTTACCTGGGCACAAGCTGGATTTACCTGATCAGCCAGTCAGGCTTGAGGCAGTGGTGGAGAGAGCAGTCGAGGTTGCCAGACGTGTGTCTGGGATGGGTGAAGTGGGGCCAGAAGATATTCAAGGTTTGATTCAGCCACCACAGGAGCCTGATGCCGAGGACCTAATGCAGGATTTGGAAGAGGAAGAACATCGAGAAGAAGACGAACCCCAGGAAGAGCCGAACACTCCTGGTCTACGGGAATTTGTAGAATTGTCACAACGCCTCAGCCATCACATGTACAACTTTGATCCCAAACATGATCGTTCAGCACAGATAATAGCAAGCTTCACTGCTTCCATCCAGCCGTACTTCGACATGTTTCACGACAGGATAAATGCACGCCAGCAGACACGAATAACAGATTTTTTTCGACAACGAGCACAGCAACAGGAACAAGTGGCGTCGAGTGACTCCGACTCCGACCCTCAGCCACCAGATGATTTACTGTCGGGTGTATCAGATGCCGACTACAGTGGCTTCGAGGACTCTGATGCTGAAGCTGGGGAGGGACCACGCCTTATCAACGAATGGCTGGCGGCGAGAGCTACCAGACCATCAACTTCATCGCAGTGACGGCGATGGATCCGGGGGGGAGGGGATGGGGGGGGATGCAACACTTCATTTATTCAGAGGTAAGAGTTGCAATGGGCAAATCAACCCAATGCACATGTAAAATAACCTTTATAATTGAATTTATTATTATAACATAGGCTTCTATGGAGAAAAAGTGGACTTTGTGGAAATCCCCAGAACCCAAGGTACCTTTAACATGTAAACATATGGGTTCGGTAACGCGGATTTTGCTAACACGGGCGGTAACCAGAACACATTGGCCGTGTTATTGGAGGACCAACTGTATACAATTAATAGAATTTGAGCAATTTATTACCATTATTTCCCAAGGTAATTACTAAAAATCACCACTAGACATCGTGACAGTGAACAATGATAGCAAATGGCTTTGGCTTCGACTTGATACACGTATGGTGACCGTATCTTACTTTGAAATATATAAAATATTACATATAAAAGGTAGATTTATGCCATAAAACTAGCGTCAGGCCACCCAAAACAATGTCACTTATTGAAGCGCCGCAAAAATCGCGTACGTTTTTATAAAAATCCATAGTTTGCCACAGGATGCATTTCATACCTCATGGAATCTAACACACTCAGCTAAACAGTCCCCAGTACTGTCCCGACCACCATCTTGAGACAAGGTAGAGTAGTTTTATCAATATTTAGAAACTTTCAGACCTTGTCCGCACCGACGAATCGGCGAATCTTGTTCTGTCGCGCACACATATTCACTTAATAACTAGTAAGACCTATGGAAATGCTTAACCCTTGTCTAGCGGGGGGTCTGTGGCCGTTTTGGGCCTTTTCAGGCCATTCTGACTGCTATATCAACCATCAGCATGAAAGGAACTGTATTGTGCCGAAAACTAGGCGGAAATCGCTACACAATGACACCACATACAGCTACGTAGCACTCGTGGAGCCCTGACAGTGTTACCTCAAAGATGGAAGTTTAGCTGATTTTGCTACATTGTTCACTTTTTGCTAACTATTGGTCACACTGTCATCCACCCGTGCGGTGGGGGAACTGGAGTTAGTGTGGGCCGGGAGGCCACAGATGTCGGACGTATGGTTCATTACTGTTCCACCCATTTTCACTCGATCTTCACCCATTTTTCACCCGTTTTCTCCCAGTTTCTTTCACTCGACTTAAGTCGAGCGCCGCTAGTAAAGGGTTAAATATAATATATTTTACCTTTAAAGTGGAGTGTTAATTGGGTATCTGGCTGACGTGTGTATATACGCCGAAGAAGAAAGACAATAAGAATACCACCCAGCTGAAGTTGACGGTACTCTATTTCGGTGTTTTACCCTATTGCCAGCAGGGGACAAATAACACAGAATATAGCCGTCAAAATAGACGGGAACTTAACTGCGAAAGATGAACTTAACTGCGAGCAATTGACCTATGTAAACATGACGACCATACTTCCGGATACTACATCCTTCCCAAATTTAACTCCACTAATTCAAGATGGCCGCCTTTCCCTTATTTAACCCACATATTCCAATGAAAAATATTAAAATTTCGCAGCTATTGTCATATAGGAAATATGTGATGGGTCATAAAGATTGTATATAGGCTAGGCATATGTTACAAATATTGAGATATCATGGGCATGTGTAAATCTTTAATACTTCCTTATTTATTAAGTTTTAGCCTACCTAAAAAATATGGTGTTTCTGTATACTTTCTAGTAGAATGTTATGGTAAAACTAAACAGTAATATATGGCCCCATTACCCTGAGAATATTATAAATACACGCAAGTGGGGAGGGATCTGAAGTGAAGGGAAAATGAGAGGTCAAGACATTTAACCTTTAAATGGCGAACCTATGGTATTTGAAAGTGCCTGCCAGGCGAAGATCGGGAGGTTTGACGAGCTACCAAATAAGGAAAACCTCCTATTTGGTAGTAGTCTCGGAGTATCCAACGTACGGCTTATAAGTTCAGCCGCTGGTATAGCGGGCCGATTTATCGGTACTACATATGCAGTCCAATATCTTCTAGAGTAGCACCTTAAATCTCTACTAGGTGCGTTGTACACACTTCGAGACTACTTATTGAGAATAGAAAAGCAAAAAAGTAGGGTAGAAAAAATTAAAATAGTTGCCCACTCAATCTAGCTTCCCTCTGGCTGCATGCGCGAACCCCACATAGGGCCTACCTGCGCTAGGCCATGTAAGTTCATCAAGGTATCAAGTAATCAGACTAGATTGGATGGGCAGGGGTTAGGCATGAGGGTGGGATACTCTGTCGTTGGATACTCCGAGACTACTACCAAATAGGAGGTTTTCCTTATTTGGTTATTTATTAGTGGCCCCTCCATCATTGACGATTATGCCTATTACATAAGGCTACCTCTTCAAACGCCCATAAGCGCAGTTTGAAACTACCGCCGCAGAGCTCAGAGGAACCTTCATCATAAGCACACGCTAAATCACTCATGGTTCGTCTTTATGATTGGGTTCTCACTACACTCAACTCTCAGCTATCACGCACTTAGCTATCGCGTTCCACAGCTATCGCCTGCTCCCCAAAATCTGTCAGACCATGGCTTTCACGCCTATGAGCTGGCTATCACGCACCAAATGTGGCCAAAAATACAACAAAATTGGAAATTCCCGGGCTTGGGAATTCCCAGGCGGGCGGCAAGCATACGTTTACGATACTCGCTCCCTGATTGGGCGTGACTCATGGGAAGCAAGCGCTGTGATTGGCCGCCACCCATCCTCCTACCCTCCCGCCATACTTACAATTTCTCAGTCTTACTTGTACCCCCATTGTTGTCTGGTGAAAGCTGTGAAGTGTTTTTATACCTGTGAACAATGGCTACTAACCCACCCCAACGGCCACCGAATCCCCCTACCTTCGCTCAGCGTAATGTGACCGCACCAAATCGAGACATTAAGAAGAGAAAGAACCTTACGTATGCTCAGAAACAGGAAATTGTGGACTTAATAGGCAAGGGTGAAACAAAAAGGAGTGTGGCAAAGAAGTTTGGAGTGAATGAATCGACAGTGAGGGGGATTTATCAAAAGCGAGAAAACATAAAGAGTCACATGAAACTTGCCACATCAATTGCTGCATCGAATGCCTTTCGAAGTTCTAATAAAGTGCTACTTAAGACGGAACAAGTGTTGCGCGATACTTGAATAAGCAGGCAAAGCGGAACTTGCCCGTGGACACACGTGAGATTACGGTCACAGCCAAGGAGATTTATCAAAGTGTGGCTCGTAAGCTTGGTGTGGATAACCCCAAGCATTTCAGGCTTCCAAAGGGTGGGTTAGCAAGTTCATGAGCCGCCATACAATTAAGAGTGTTAAAGTATCGGGTGAGGCGGCTAGTGGGGACAGGCCTGCCGCTCGTGCATATCCAGAGGCCCTGAAAAACATCATAGAAGCGGGACAATACACTCCAGACCAAATATTTAACATGGACGAAACAACTTCTATTGGAAGACAATGCCCAAACGTACATTTATCACCAACAAGTCAGCCAAAATTAGGGGTAGAAAGGCAGATCACAGACTTCTTTCGTGGTCGGCCAGGCCCCTCCGACCACCCTCAACCAGGCCCCTCCGACCACCCGGCCCTCCGGTGAGCCTCGACCGGGCCCCTCCGGTGAGCCTCGACCACGGCAACAAATCGATGAACAGCCTTTACTTACGGCACTTGAATTGGATACAGTGGATGATGACACTTCAGAATTTGAAGGATTTGATGTTGAAGGGATACTGAACGAGATAGAGCAACGTAGGAGTGGCCAATAATTCGCCACCCCTAGCCTCGGAACCCAACCCACCTAAATCCCTCAACACACCTAAAAAGGTAAATGTGATGGTGTAATATGTTCTTATATTTACTTTTATAATGTTTCTTATAATTATTATTATGTTATGTTAGTGTTCAGTGGAAATTATTAGGTAAAAATCGCAAAATACAAAAAATAGTTGTCAAATTCGGCACCCAGGCACCAATTAGAATTATTCCCATTAGTTCATCAGTATGGCTATCGCGGTTACGGCTACCGCGCGGCTATAGCTGCACCAATTAGGAGTGATAGCTGAGGGTTGAGTGTACGAAAAAACTTTGTAACAAATAAAAAATAAAAATAAAATAAGAATAACTATTCATAAGCTTTCCATATTCCGTGGATGTACTTTTGTGGATTCTTGGACCAGACGCTGGCTAGCGCATCTATCCACCTTCCTTGCTCTGCGCTCTCACCACCCGGACGTGTCCCCCACAGTGCTCCGCTTTGATTCCGCATTCTTGCGTCCCTAGTGAGTTTTTTATCATTTGTTTACTCTGGGATGTCTTGAGTAAGGTTAGGATTAGCTAGCAGGGGTGTCATGGGTGGTTTTCTCGCAGAACAAGTGTATTTTGGGTCGTTTTGTTGGGGCGTCTATTTCGGACGGATCCTCGTGGCCGAGTTGAGGACGCTCTGAAACGTTTTTCGTGTTTAGCCATCTTTAGGCCTAGCTGGTTAGGAGGCTGTAACTATGCGATGTCAGGCTTCTAGCTATCTTTCTGATGGAGTAGCCTATGTTATTTGTACTGACGTTCCTGGTGTATTTTTCTTCACTTAGTGAAGTTCTTTCTGGGTCCCGAGTCAGTTTTTCCCTTACCCGGGTGTTTTCTACGATTTTGAGGTGGCGGCTGTTCCAGTTTTGGTGGGATGGAGTGCTTTTCGATGGTGTTTCGACGTCATTAAGTGTTTTTTCCGTTTTCACCAGGCCTAGCCAGCCACTCGTAGTTTTTCCACATATGCAAGTGTTTTCATTGTTTATCATAATAAAATTTATTCATGTGCCATGTGTGTCCTGGATTAGTTGTGATTGGCTGATCCAGGAGCTTCGGACTGGGGGTCTGATTATGTTTATCAGACTGCGTTCTGTTTGGTGTGGGTTGCCTTTCCGGCGGTTTTTCTCGATTGCTCCGAGAAAGCCGTTTTGTTTACCGAGTTTTAATCAGGATGGTTAAAATAGGTAAGTTACCCCGGCGAGTTTTTACCAAGTTTTAATCAGGTTGGTTAAAATAGGTAAGTTACCCCGGCGAGTTGGGTAGCTTGAGGGCTCATCAGAAACTGCTTTTTCTGTGGTCGAGCCTGTGATCAGGTTTCCTGTTTTATTCACGGCGAGGTGGGCTCCACACATTTATCTCGGTGATCATGCTGACACCTGTTGGATATGGTTTTCTCGGCTTATCAAAGCCATTGAAACAATGCTGTTGGTTTTGTTTGGTCTTTCCCTCCCGGCGACCTTTTTACAAAGAGGTCTGGGGCAGGTACAATTGGTTTGTCATTACATATAAAACCCGGCGGTTGTACCTTAGGGTGGTTATATTACCGGATGTGCAATTCGTGATAAATTGTCAAACAATTGATTGGTACAATAGGGTATCACGGCCTTCATTACGGCGATCTATGAGGGCTTCTGGGAGAAGCCGGATTAGAGATTAAGATAGGCTTAGACTTTTTATGGGATAAAAAGTTGCCTGAATCTTACTAGTGTTTCAAGTGTAAAGGGATACTTGAAAGCCTTCCTCTTTAGTAAAGATATGCTTCATCTTTAGGAGTATTCAGAAGATATGCTTAAATCTTTTGGACAGGTAAAGATATGCTTAAATCTTTTGGACATGTAAAGATATGCTGAAATCTTTAATATGAAACTAAAGGAAAACGAACAGTAGTGGTGGAGTGCTACGGTTCGTTGACCGGCGGTTTTAAGGCACATGTTTTGTACCATTTTGGGGTAACCTTATGAGCATTAATTCCTGGAAATTTCTCCTTCCAGGGCGGAGTACCGGCGTTGCACCAGGTGACCAGGTAGTTCCCGGGGGCGGGGTAGTTTTCCCCCAGTCTCTGTCATGGCGGCACTTGAACCTCTCATTGCTTTATGTTCAACACCGTTATGCTCAGGTATCCCTATTTTTGCTCACAAGCTCTGTATTAAATGTGTTAAATGCCTAGATCGGTCACGGGGGATATGGGTGACAAAGAATTGCACTATCTGTCACCTCTTAACCCGTTGAGCCCCGGCTAGTTATAATATTTTGTTCACCCCAGTCACCTCGGATATTTTTTTTTGGGGGGGGGGGAGCCTCAAAAAAATTTGTTGAGCCAAAATGGAAGAGAATGGTGAGAAATGAAAAAAAAAACTCACCTCGGTCATTTGGGGGTCGGGGGGGGGGTCGAAAGTTCGTCTCCCCCGCATGACCACCCGCCCGGGAGCACTAGGGTGAAAACTGAGTATGGCATTGTACGGCATACATCCTAAGGAGTGTCTCGCATAAATCTCAAGCCTCTAGCTCCCATACGACCAGAGTAATGAAGGTTCAAAGTGGCGGTGAACTAAGGGTGTAAAGTATCCCCACTAAGCCCACCACCACCAGCCGCACGGCTGTCTTGGCCCGCTCACACCTACCGGCCCGGCTCCCACACACACTACGGTACCTCCCCCTCCTATTCTCCCGCCATTTCCTACCTTACGAGCCACGTAACTGATTTTAATATGTCGGATGCACGTGATGCATCTCTGGGAGTTGGTGATCAAACACTGCCGACGCATCACGTGCGACGCTGGGTCTCACTGGGTTAAGTGTTAAAGTTCTAATTCAGAAGGATAATACTGCGGCGGTGGCTTTACAAGAAGTGAAACAACTTCTCGCTACTTACTCAACGAATGTAGCACATAAAGCATTGCAATGTGATAACCTTGAGCTATGGGAGCTTTTAATTATTAAACATACCCCCCCTCAGTATAAGATACGTGCACGTAAGACCTCAGAGACTGGGCGGGGACAAGTTGCCACACCCTCCCCCAGCAAGTCTAAGAGGCCTCGCTCACCGTCACCTTTGGCAACGGCGACGAGGTCCACTTCAAGGTCACCACTGAGGCAGCAGGTGACAGATTCGGGCCACTCTGCTACCCCTTCCAAAAAGAAGAAAAAGGAAGCGAGTGGGGGATCTAAAGACAGTACTAGTACTAAGCATAAGTCAAGTAAAAGTCATAAATCATCCAAAAGGGATCCTCCGGCGCGAAAGGACTCACGGCGGTCGCCGGAGCCTGGTACCCCGCTTTCTGCCTCTACCCACACCAAGTCTAACGTCCAATCTGACAGGTCGGGGGTGGAGTCAGAGAATGTGGTGGAGGATGCCCCGGCGGACATTTCATTACCTGATATTCAGGCTTTTTCTACTAGGTCACGTGTGTCAGCCTCAGATTTAGAAGTGTCTTACAGAAACTATAAACCTCTAGGGGGCTCGGGTGAGGGCTCTCAATCAGAGAGTATTCCTAGCTCGCAAGTGAGTGACAGCCACAGCCAAGGGGTATGGCATTACTCACAGTCCTGGCAGGACAGAACACACCCTTTTGTGACTCAAGTAGTGGCTGACGTCCACCGGGATGCCGATGTACCATCTTCTATCCCAGATTTAACATGGCAGCATGTGGAGGTCCCGGCTTCGGCGGGATCTTCCCATGATAGGCCAGACTTAACGGATGAAGAACAATGATCTCTGGTCTCAGAGATGGAGGTTCAAGAGTCCAGTCAACTTCTAGACGACTCTCAGGGTACTGTCGAATCTCCACGGAGTTCGTCATCGGCTAGGTATGTAACAGCAGAAGAGATTGATGGATTACTATTGAATGCACTTAATATAGGTTTGACTCCTGTAAGGAGATAAAGAAAACCTAATATTTAGTAGTGGCCCCGTAATCATTGACGAACATGCCTATTACATAAGGCATCCTCTTCAAACACTAATCCGCCGTAGTTTTGAATCTACCGCGCAGAGCATTTAAAAACTAAGGAGCCTTCATCATGAGCGCACGCGACCTCACTCATGGCTTCAGTCATTATGAATTGGGTTCTCACTACGAAAAAACTTCGTAAAAAATAAAAACAAAAAGAAAATAAGAATAACTATCCAATAAGCTTTCCATCATATCGTGGATGTACTTGTGTGGATTTCTGACGAGACGCTGATTCAGGCGTCATTCTTCCTTCACTGACATATCAAGTAAACCAAAATCCTCAATACATCAACGAATGGGAAGGGGACGGTCGGGAGGGCCCCAGTCGTCAATGATTACGGGGCCACTACTAAATATTAGGTTATCTTTATCTCCTTACAGGAGTCAAACCTATAATTTATTAGTGGCCCCTCCATCATTGACGAACATGCCTGATTTCTAAGACTGGAGGGGGACATTCGTAATCATATCATAACTCTAGAAAAGCAGATAATAAAAACAACCACATAGTATTCTTACTTTGAAAATATATTTAACAACGGCGTAGCCGAAAAAATACAAGAAAAAGGGGGTTCAGGCAGGTGCGTGCTTCAAAGAAGCCTGCCTGACAAAAAATGGGTAACCCTGAAGATTCTGAACACAGATCTGTAGTTACAAAGGCACCCCACTCAACGAGTGGTGACAAAAAATAACAAGTTATAAGTTTATATGTGCACATAATAAACCCCAACATAAACTTGGAGATAAATTGCAAAGGAACTCCATTATTCTAAAATTAAATTGCTTTCGCAGCTAAACTACTCTAACAACACCGTTGTTTTGTACTTAACATTGTACTAGCACAATTTCTCACTGAGAAATTTTCATATCACATTTTAACCTTAAATTGTATCACAGCTCTCATACTCCGGCGGGGTCTAGGGTGTCCTATGTCAACTGACTGCACCCCCCCCCCCCCCCTTTCCCGTGAAAGTAAACAAAAGTGACTGCAGGGCCACCTAGACCCTCTGCCTTAAAGCTATACATGGTAAGGAAGGTTTGTCTAGAGCAACTGACAAGTATCTAGACAGAAACGTATGATTAGACGCCCACAACTGCGTGGACGCTATGTCTTCAACTGAAAAAAATTTCAGGAAACGTAAAGAGGCTGCCCATTTGCGTAAATCGTGGGCCCGACCCACAACGCCGGGATTACTTTCTTTAATGACTTCTACCAGAAGAGAGGCTAATCGCCGTTTAAGTAAGCGTTTACCCGTACTTGCTACCCATAAAGCACCTTGGGGGTTTTGAGGAGCTACTCTCAAATATTTGGTTAGAGCTTGCACTGGACATAAATTATGATGCACCTTTCCCCTTTTTAACGCCGGCACCGTGAACTCAGAAAACACGTGTGCACTATGCTCATTCTTGGCTACAAAACCTGGGGAGGGTGCAATGGAAATACATTCATTAAGTCTACCAAACCTAAGACAATTAGGTGTGTTGCTCATCGCCGCCAGCTCAGACACTCTGTTTCTGGTGGCCAAAGCCAAAAGGAAAACCGCCTTTTTTAAGAGTAATGCAAAGTCTGCAGTATTTTGGTACAGACGAGAGTGAAGCAAAGACAAAGCTTTGTCCAGAGACCAAGTAGGCATGAGCTGACGGGGAGGTGGGCGGAGTTTAAAACATGCTCTCATAAAACCTGTTTCCTCCGCTACCGGTATGGAAAGACCCGTAAGGTCTAAAAAGGGCACTCTAATCGCAGTTAAGTGATTTTTTAATGTTACCACAGATAAACGTTTCTGCTCAAACAGATAATTCAAATAATTAAAAACTAATGCCACTGAGGGTACAGTTTGTTCTGTCCTAACGATCCAAGAAGTAAAGGCTTGCCAATGTGATTGATACTGTCGTTTTGTAGACTGAGTATATTGATTAAGTAATTAATTTGTCACATCTCTACCGTATGGTGCTAGCCACTTGGCCTCCTGAATGTCCATAATGCAAAAGTCAGCGAGGTCGCTAGGTTGCCAATCGTGTCTAAGTGGAAATACCCGACCGGGAGCGATACCGGGTCCGGGCACCACATTTTCAATTGCTGGTACCACAACTGCGCCGGCCACAGTGGCGCGATTAGCGAGACTAAGCCTCGATAATCTCGTAGTTTGTTCACTACGTGGCACATTAGTGACGCATCTGGCGGTGGAAACAGATAGATGGAGCTCCATCTGTTCCAGTCTGTCACTAGGGCGTCTGGCCCCCCTGCCGGCGTTTTCGCCCGGCGGGTGAGGTATAGAGGGAGTTTGTGAGTCTCCTCGGATGCAAAAAGATCCACTTGTGGATGGGAGAGCTCTGCAATCATTAGGTTGAAAATGGGTTGCTTGAGCTCCCATTCTACTGTCGTGCTCTGTCTCCGGGACAGAGCGTCTGCCCAGACGTTCGCTACGCCTGGGAGATAAGATGCGTGAAGATAAATATCTAGACTGTTGGCTAGAGCAAAAATCTCTTCCGACACGTTTAGCAACTTCCTTGACCTCGTTGACCCTTGTTTCTGAATACAGTGGACTGCATTCAGATTGTCCATTCTGAAGGCCATCGACTTGCCCCGTAACGCCGGGCCGTGAGCCTGAAGGAAATACAAGGGGACTAGTAATTCTTTGACATTGATGTGCGAGATTTCTAAGTGGGACCAAAGCCCCTGACCCTGGTGCCCCTGATTTGACTGAAATCCCCAACCTATTGTGCCTGACGCATCCGTGTCTACCCATACCGTTGGTGGAGGAGAGGTCCATGACATTATTGAGTGCAATGTTTCCCTCTTCGCCCAGACCGCTAGTAAGGTGTGGATTAATTTCGGGATGGGCCATAATTTTCCCGCCGGTAAGAGCGGGAAATATTTGTTGCCTTCCAATATTAATCGTTTTACTTTCAACCGGCCCAACTTGACAGTTAGTTGAATCCAGTTGAGAGAGCCGACCAGAGACTCCCAGACCCTTCGCGTCGTAGTCAGACTGTGAAGAAACCTGAACAGTTTCCTGCGAAACCTGTTGCGATTGTCCACACTCTGACTCAGAGTGAGAGCGGCGGTGTCCCAGACCAGCCCTATCCACTGAATTACTCGTGAGGGCACAAGGTTTGACTTTACCAGATTTACCTTGAACCCTAGAGTTTTGACATGATTTAAAATGATATTGACATGTTTTATGCATAATTGTTGTGTCTCTGCCACCACCAGCCAGCCGTCCAGATACCACAACACTCTGATCCCTGTTTTAACAATGGCATCAGGGCTTGCCGGACTAGTTTTGTGAATAATCGAGGTGCCAGGTTCAAGCCGAACGGCATCCTCTGAAAAACAAAATTTTGGTGCCTGATCCGTAAGGCCAAAAACCTTTGAAATCTTTTGTTGACCGATACGTGCCAATAGGCGTCTGTCAGGTCTAGTGAACACATCCAACCTCCCGGCGGAAGTGTTAGCCTGATTTGGTGTACTGTTAACATTCTGAAAGATTCGTTGTGAATGTGAAGATTCAGATAAGACAGGTCTACGACCGGCCTCATCTGAACACTGTCCCTTTTGGGAACCAAAAATAGTTTGGACGTGAATACAGGGTAATTTGGGGGGACCGGGATGATGACATTCTTGGCAATCATTTCCTGGGCTAGTGACTCCACCTCTAAAGAAACAAAATTCGCTGTTGTCGGCTGACGTAATCGAGGTCGCCGGAGCCACTGCCAAGTGATGCCTTTGTGTGCCACCATCCGTGCCCAAGTGTTTAACGGCCATGCTTGGTGACACGTTCGGAACGACCCAGTTAGCAGACAAGGGTTCGCCGGCTGTACTACCCTCGGTTCCTCCGGCCTTAAGGTAGGCGCCGGGAGTGAGAGAGACTTTAGTTTTTTGATGGTGGGGTTGGTGCTGGACGCTTCGCCGGCTGGCTGGTGTTGGCCGAAGACTGGCCCTGACCTGGTTTATGTTGGCCGCGTCCTCTCTGACCTGAAAACCTACTCTGTCTATGCCTGAACTGACCCTGGGGGGAGTGGGAGGACTTAAGCGGAAGAAAAGGTTTAGATCCCCCTGGCTGAGCTTTAGTAGTAGGCCTGGGTTTGGGGAAGTTAAATGCAGGTTTCTTAGAAGGGGTGGGACTGTGCTTAATGGTCTGTGCCATATTGAACACTGTTCGCCACACTTCAGGGGTCATTAAAGAGGGAGTAAGCACTGGTGACATAACCACCTGATTAGCAATGCGATCAGGTAGCTTGCGAACTAACGACATCCTAAGATCTTGTCGTGCTCGTACCGCCTCAAGCAAGGCGGTACGTATGTCACCCAAGGATTGGATTGACGACTGAAGAATCAGTCGCCGGGATAACTCAACCGATCTTCGAGCATCCGCATCTGCGATTGCCTGAGTGGATCGTAGTAAAGACTTAGCCACCTGCTGAGATACTATGTACTGCGAGAACAGGCGAAAAGCTTTTCCCCGTAGCCTAAATTCTCTGTCTAGGTGAACGGGTAGTGAACGGGTCCTTCAGCTCACAAAGATTAATCTTAGGGGCAGCTAGAAATGAAAACAAAGCTGACGGGACTCCGCCGGCAGAACCCACCGGCATGGAGAACCATGAATGAGTATCCTGAGGTATCTGGCGGGAAGATTTAGAAGTGAAAGTGGTTGCAAAGTTTTGAGCCTCTACCTCCCAATCTACCCAAGGTCCTGGTCCCAACTGTCCCACCTTCAAAACTGGATTAGCTGCGTCGTCTGTGACGGTCTGTAAATCTAGTTCAGGAGTGAGAGCTGACAGAGTCTTAATATCATTAAACCCATCCAGCTTAGACCAGTCTGAAAATAGTTTTGAAGCTGAGGCAGGGGGTAAAGCAGGCTTAGAAGCATACACAAAATAATCTTGATGATAATAACTAGGTATAGCCTTGATGTTTACGTCCAGAACATTACCTAAAGTATCCACGGCCCTTAGTTTCTTTGACTTATTGCCCTGGATGACCCACTCACGCGGTACCGGGAGTTCCCCTGACAAAGTAGGTTGGGCAAGCTCTGGTTTAGAGGAGTTCAAAAGAACCCATGACTCGTCTGGCCCATAAAGTAAGGGCATAGCTACCTTTCTAAGAGGCGCTTTGTCTAGAGGGGGTGGATTGACATCCGTTATGACCCTGACATTTGAAGTTGTCAAAGCCGCCGTAGCAGGCCTATTGATCCCTGAGGTTAACAGAGTGGGAGGGTTAGGGATCTTAGATAAATCAATCGAAGTCATCAGAGGCCGTACCGTAGAACTTGTCTTGGGAGCCCCCAAGTCCATTGTGGGGTTTTCCTGTTGTTGACCAAAAGATTTAGATAAAGCATGAGTAAGCAGCCCATTAATTTCTTGTGCCGTAACAAACTGGTTTGATGAAGAACTTACAGGTGAATCATTAGTATCCTGTGCGGCGTCCAAGCCTGAGCCTGACCCTTGTCCTTCCATCTCCGAAATTATAGAAACTTCATCTTTCTCCTCCTGATCCTCCTGAGAAGACCCCGCCGAGGCAGGGGTACCTTGTTGCCAAGATAAGTCTGGGATAGAGGATGGGATCGCCGCGTCCCTGTGGACATCGGCTACTGTGTGACTCGTTTGAGTCGGACGTGGGTGATCAGACCCTGGTTGCGCAAACCGCCAAACACCGAGGCCCTGGCCTACGCTCTCTTGAGAGTCTGAAACATTCTCAATTACTGAACCCCCTGAACTTTCCAATTCCAGGGTTAAAATATTAAGTGGCAAATCCTCTTTTGAGACAGGCACTGCACTGGACTCTTGGGCCTTAACACAAACTCTGTCTGGGGTAGAGGTACGATGAGATGCACTAGAAGTTGGTGAATGTCGAGAGGACTTCCGTTTATGAGAATCCTTTTTAGAGGATTTATGGCTACGGTGTGACCGCGAACTATTCTTAGATCTAGAGGAATCCTCGCCGTGACCACTGGTGGAACCTTCCGTCCTGCTCTTCTTACTCGCCGGTGAAGAGGCCCGACTAGATGACTGGTGTCTAAGAGGAGACCTAGACCGGGATCTCGCCCGAGACGAAGAGGCGGATACCGGGGGTGTAGGCTCTCTTGGGCGTTTAGGTGTAGCCGCAGAGGATACAGAACCCTGACCAGTCTCCGCCGGCTTAATACTCGTGACTCTAGAGGAACGTTTAGGGGGAGGGTGTTCGGAGAGCAATCTATCCCAAAGTGGGACGTTGTCACATTGAAGTGATTTATGTGCAACAATGGTAGTGTAGGCTGACATCTGTTGCCTAACCTCTCTTAAGGCTACCGCCGCGGTCTTATCATTATCACAAAGGACCTTTAAAGCTAATTGGGAGCAAAAAGAACAATTACGCATAACCCAGAGACCCCTTGAACGGTCTAGACATTTAACACACCTTATGCAACGGGTATGCGCAAAAATAGGGATACCAGCACAAGCAGGGGTAGTGCACAAAGCAAAAACTGGGGCCACGGTAGCCATGACAGAGACTGGTGGGAGGAAACTACCGCCGGGTCTGTATTGGTCTGCCGGAGCTCAGCTCTGGAAAAAAAAAAATTTCCAGGAATTAATGCTCATAAGGTTAACCCAACATGTTCGCGCACAAGTGTTAATAACCCGCCGGGTAACGAGATGTAATGGCACAAACACAGCTCGCTATGCGGTGGGGTTCAGAAATCTAAACAAATCTTTTGTTAAAGAAAGTGAAGAATACCCTCTGATATAATATAACGGTCCAGCATGGCGCTTATAGTCTCTTGGTGGTGGCGACTGTCTCAAGATTCAATTTTGTAACAAAGCAACCCCCCAAAAAGACGCCGGCCCTTGAAATATTTTAGTAGAATAGCACAGGGCAGGATGATACGAGATCTGATGTCTAACGAATTGTCACAAAAGATCGCCGTAAGTTAGAAGGCGGCGATACCTACTTGTATCACTAAATTAAGTGGTAAAATCGAAATCGAATTTTGTAAATTCCTTAGTTCCTCCACCTAGGAGCACCCGCCGGGTGAGAAGAATCGATATATTAACCTAAATTGAACCTTCAATTGCCGTAAAAGTAAAGGCGGTGATACACATAGTATCACTAAATGGATTGGTTAACTAACTGAAAGACATAAGTCGTTCATCCCACCCTACCCAGGTGCACCCGCCGGGTGAGATGTCCAAACGTTAACCCTATAAGTTCCTGTCCCCACTTCTTTGTAAAAGATCGCCGGGGAGGAAAGCCTAAAACAACAGCTAGGTTTTTCAAGTGGCTTTTGAAAAACCGGGTAGAAAAACTACATAACGTATGTCCGCATGAACAATCGTTTTATAGATGGGAACAGCCATCCCGCCGGGAATCAAAGGAGGCCTGAAACCAGGCATCCACAGAGACGCAGTCCTGGAGAGCCACAGACACCCCAACGCCGGGGAAACAAGCCAGTGTTAACAACCACGTGTGGCCCAACACGGCTCGCGGCCGGGATTTTCATGGTGAAACCGAAAAAAACCCGCCGGAAGGCAACCCACCCTGAACAGACACCATCTGAACAACAAGAGACACGAGGAGAGCCACGCACGACAACCCCAAGGTCACTCCATAATCCGTGGAATTAGCCAATACACAACTAAACCAGGAAACAATTATAGTCCGAGGAATTAGCCAATACACAACTAAAACCCGGATACACATGACACAGTAAGGCATATTTATCAATAATAAACAATAACACTAGTACATGTGGCAAAGCTACGCGCGGCTGGCTAGGCCTAGGTAGACGGCATAATAAAAGTTGAAATATACACAAACACTGGAATATCACAACAGGAACCACCGCCAACACACCACCGTAGCATAAACTTCCGACCAAGGGAAAACTGACTCGGGACCCAGAAAAAACTTCACTAAGTGAAGAAAAATACGCTGGGAACGTCAGAAACAAAGCTTACCTCATCAGAAAGATAAAAGGCAGCATTAACTAACGCGTAGTGAAAGCCGCCTGCATCACAAACTAACTCAGCTGTGAAAAAGTTCACATGTCCACAACGGGACCACGAGGGTACATCCGAAATAGATGCCCCATACACTCGACCCAAAATACACTGCACTGCGGGCAACCAGCCCAGGACACTCCTGCTACGCCTATCCTAACCTTACTCGATACATCCTAGAGTAAACAAATGAGAAAAAACTCACTAGGGACGCCACGAATGCGGAACTAGCGGAGCGTGGGGAGGCACGTCCGGGCAGGCTGAACGCAGAGCAGAGAAGGAAGAATGACGCCTGAATCAGCGTCTGGTCAGAAATCCACACAAGTACATCCACGATATGATGGAAAGCTTATTGGATAGTTATTCTTATTTTCTTTTTCTTTTTATTTTTTACGAAGTTTTTTCGTAGTGAGAACCCAATTCATAATGACTGAAGCCATGAGTGAGGTCGCGTGCGCTCATGATGAAGGCTCCTCAGTTTTTAAATGCTCTGCGCGGTAGATTCAAAACTACGGCGGATTAGTGTTTGAAGAGGATGCCTTATGTAATAGGCATGTTCGTCAATGATGGAGGGGCCACTAATAAATTAGGTTCTTTGGCCCTGCGCCGGAAACTCCTACAGTTGGTACGGGAGCTCCCGCGTCGTCGACGAATGTGCGACCTCTGGCTACATCCATTGCTTTAGCTAAAATACCTAACCCCCCTCTTGTGTCAGATCCAAGTTCCAATGTGCCAGGCACAGCAGCTCTCACTACTTCCAATGTGCGAGTCATATCAGACATAACTCCCCCTCCTTTAGACAAGGCACCAGTTAAAAAAGGAGCTATGCCTCTTTTATATGGGCCTGATGAGTCATGGGTAGCAATGTTACCAACTAAGCCAGAGGCAGCACAAGCTACTATTTCGGGGGAGTTCCCTGTACCACATGAGTGGGTAATCCAAGGTAATAAGTCTAGAAAACTCAGAGCTTTGGATAGTCAAGAAAATATTTTGGATGTTCATATTAAGGCCATTCCAAGTTATTATAACCATGACTTCTTTGTGTATGCATCATCACCAGCCCTACCCCCTGCCTCAGCTTCAAAGCTATTTTCTGACTGGACTAAGAATGACGGCTTTAACGACGTCAAGGCACTTTCTGCTTTGACGCCGGAGCTGGATATGTTTCCGATCACAGACTCAGCCTCTAATCCAGTTTTGCAGGTGGGGCAGTTGGGTACGGGACCTTGGGTGGAATGGGAAACAGAGGCTCAAAATTTTGCCACTACTTTCACGTCAAAATCTTCCCACCAAATCCCTCAAGAACACCATTCTTGGTTCTCTCTTCCGGTTTATAGTGCCGGCGGAGTCCCCTCTGCTTTGTTTGATTTCTGGCTGCCCCTAAAATCAATTTGTGCGAATTAAAAGATCCTTTTAGCACTCCTTCCCCAGCTCACCTAGACCACGAGTTTAGGTTAAGAGGAAAAGCGTTTAGACTGTTTTCGCAATATGTTGTTACCCAGCAAGTAACAAAGTCTCTGTTACGCTCTTCTCAGGCAATAGAAGCCGCGGAAGTCAAGAAAGCCATTGAGCTTGCCCGGCGCTTGCTTCTCCAGACTTCCATACAGTCTTTAGGAGATATTCGGACGGCCTTATTAGAGGCAGTTCGAGCAAGGCAGGATCTGCGAATGTTCTTAGTGAAGAAACTTCCTGACCGTATTGCAAGCCAAGTAGTTCTGTCTCCATATCTAACTCCTTCTTTGATTTCACCAGCAGTTTGGAAGACTGTTTTCAATATGGCACAAGCATTCAAACAAAGTCCCTCTCAACCTAAGAAACCTACCTTCACTTTCCCTAAACCCAAACTAGTTTCGAAAGTTCAAGCTAGTGGGTCTAAGCCTTTTCATCAGCCAAAGTCCCCTTCCACCCAGGGTCAGGCTCAGTTCAGGTATAAACAGGGTAGTTTCTCAGGTAAAGGCCACAAGTTTCACCAACGACCAGGTCAGGGCCCGCCTCCAGCCAAACCCGGCCAGTCGTCCAAGGGTACACCTCCACCAGCAAAAAACTAAGGTCTCTTTCACTCCCGGGGCCATTCAAAGGCGTGTTGGAAACGAGGGTAGTCCAGCCGGCGAACCCCAGTCTGCTAACTGGGTCCTTCCAGGCATGTCATCAGGCATGGGCGAGGACTGTGCAAAGGCATCACTTGGCAGTGGCTCCGGCGACCTCGCTTACGTCAGCCGACAACGGCCAATCATGTTTCTTTAGAGGTGGAGTCACTAGTTCAGGAGATGATTACCAAGGGTGTCATTATCCCCGTCCCCCCGACTTACCCGGTGTTTACGTCCAAACTCTTTCTAGTACCAAAAAGGGACAGTATTCAAATGAGACCGGTCGTAGACCTGTCTTATTTGAATCTCCACATTCACAACGTGTCCTTCAGGATGCTGACAGTGAATCAAATCAGGTTAACACTTCCGCCGGGAGGGTGGATGTGTTCATTAGACCTGACAGACGCGTATTGGCATGTCCCGGTAAACAAGAGATTTAAAAAATTTCTGGCGTTAAGAATAATGCATCAGAATTATGTCTTTCAAAGGATGCCGTTTGGGTTGAACCTAGTGCCGCGCATCTTCACAAAATTAGTCCGGCAAGCCCTGATGCCCATTTTAGAACAAGGGATCAGGATCTTGTGGTATCTGGACGACTGGCTGGTGGTGGCAGAGACGGAAAAGTTATGCAACACTCATGTCAACATTACGTTAAACCATGTCAAATCTCTAGGATTCAAGGTCAACTTGGTAAAGTCAAACCTTGTTCCCTCACGAGTAATTCAGTGGATAGGGCTGGTCGGGGACACAGCATCTCTCACTCTGAGTTAGAGTGTGGACAATCGAAACAGATTTCGCAAGAAACTGTTTATGTTTCTCCACAGTCTGACTACGACACGGAGACTCTGGGAATCTCTAGTCGGTTCTCTCAACTGGGTTCAACTAACTGTGAAGTTGGGCCGGTTGAAAGTCAAACGTTTAATCTTGGAGGGCAACAGATATTTCCCACTATTACCGGCGGGAAAATGATGGCCTATCCCAACATTAATACACAGCTTACTAGCGGTCTGGGCGAAGAGGGAAATGTTACACTCAGTCATGTCATGGACCTCTCCTCCGCCGATGGTATGGGTGGACACGGATGCGTTAGGGACGATAGGTTGGGGCTTTCAGTCAAACCTCGGGCATCAGGGTCAAGGGCTTTGGTCCCCTTCAGAAACCTCTCACATAAATGTAAAAGAGTTACTAGTCCCCTTGTATTTCCTTCAGGTTCACGGCTCTACTTTACGGGGAAAGTCGGTGGCCTTCAGGATGGACAATCTCAATGCAGTTCACTGCATTCAGAAACAAGGGTCAACGAGGTCTCGGAAGTTGCTAGACGTGTCAGAAAAGATTTTTGTGCTAGCCAACGAGCTGCACATTCATCTTCATGCATCATATCTCCCAGGCGTAGCAAACGTCTGGGCAGACGCGCTGTCTCGGAGACAGAGCACAACAGTAGAGTGGGCACTCAAGCAAAACATTTTCGATCAAGTGATTGCAGAGCCTTACCGTCCACAAGTGGATCTCTTTGCGTCAGAGGAGAATCACAAACTCCCTCGGTACCTCACACGCCGGACATTAATGCCGGCGGGGGGGCCCAACGCATTGGTGACGGATTGGAACAGGTGGAGTTCCATTTATCTGTTTCCGCCACCAGACGCTTCTCTAATGTGCCACATAGTCAACAAACTACAGGATTATCGAGGCGTAGTCTCGTTAATCGCGCCCCTGTGGCCTGCGCAGTTGTGGTACCAGCAATTGAGAATGTGGTGCCCAAACCCGGTGTCGCTCCCAGTCGGGTATTTCCACTTAGACACGATTGGCAACCTAAAGACCTCGCTGACTTTTGCATTGTGGACATTCAGGAGGCCAAGTGCCTAACGCCGTATGGTAGAACCGTGACAGATAAATTTATGAATCAGTACACACAATCTACCAAGAGGCAATATCAATCTCATTGGCAGCCCTTTTCTTCTTGGATAGTTAGAACAGAACAGACAGTACCTTCGGTGGCATTAGTTTTTAATTATTTAAACTATTGTTTGAACAGAAACGTCTATCTGTAGTGACTCTAAAAAATCACTTAACAGCTATCAGGGTGCCATTCTTTGACCTTACAGGTCTAACCATACCACAAGCGGAAGAAACAGGTTTCATGAGAGCATGCTTCAAACTCCGCCCACCTCCCCGTCAGCTCATGCCTACCTGGTCTCTTGACAAAGCGTTATCTTTGCTTCATTCCCGTCTGTATCAGAATACGGCAGATTTTGAATTGCTTTTAAAAAAGGCTGTGTTCCTTATGGTTTTGGCAACTGGTAACAGGGTGTCTGAGCTGGTGGCGATGAGCAACACCCCTAATTGCATAAGGTTTGGTAGACTAAATGATTGCATTCATATTGCTCCTTCCCCAGGGTTCATCACCAAGAATGAACACAGTGAACATGTTTTCTCAGAGTTCACGGTGCCGGCGTTGAAACGGGGTAAAGTGCACCATAATTTGTGTCCTGTACAAGCCTTAACCAAATATATGAGAGTGGCACCTCTTAACCAGCAAGGTGCTTTATGGGTATCGAGTACAGGTAAAAGATTAATGAAACGTAAAATGGCTTCTCTGCTAGTAGTCATTAAAGAGAGTAATCCCGGCGTAGTGGGTAGGGCCCACGATTTACGCAAATGGGCAGTATCTTTACGTTTTCTAAAGAATTTTTCTGTTGAAGACATAGCTACTACTCAACTAAGGGCTTCAAATCATACTTTTTTTTACTCGATACCTGTCGGTAGCACTAGACAAACCATCAATGCCATGTATAGTGTTACGGCAAAGGGTCTAGATGGGTCTCTAAGTCACTAATTGTTTAGGTTAAGAAAGAGGGGGGGGGGGGGGGGGGGTGCAGTCAGTGAAACATAAGACACCCTAGACCCCGCCGGAGGATATGTACAGAGTATACGAGCTGTGATACAATGTATAAGTGTTGTGATTAAAATTTCTCTGTAGTAATGCCTACGGGAAATGTTGTTGAGGTACAGTAGTACAACAATGGTTTCTTTCAGTGGGATACACTGTTGAAGCAATTTAATTTTAAGAGTTCTCGGTAGTTGCAACTACGAGTAGCATTTTTAGTAAGTACATCTGCGATAGTACAAGAATTTATTCTATTTTTGTGTCTAATTTTAAGGAATATACACATTAGAATAATGGGGTTTATATGTGCACATGTAAACATAAAGTTTTATTTTTCACCACTTACTTTAAGTGGGGTGCCTTTAACTTTCAGATCTGTGAACAGATTCTCATAGTTACCTTTTTCCTCAAGCAGGCTTCTTTAAGCACACCCCTGCTTGTACCCCTTTTTATATGTTGTATAAAGTTTATACATAAATATACAGTTTTACAAAGTAAGAATACTATGTGGTTGTTTGATTATCTGCCTATTCTATTTGCAATGGTTATGATATGATTACGAATGTCCCCCTCCAGTCTTAGAAATCAGGCATGTTCGTCAATGATGGAGGGGCCACTGATAAATTATAGGTTTGACTCCTGCAAGGAGATAAAGAAAACCTAATATTTAGTAGTGGCCCCGTAATCATTGACGACTGGGGCCCTCCCGACCATCCCCTTCCCATTCTTTGATGTATTAAGGATTTTGGTATACTGTACTTGATATGTCAGTGAAGGTCAGCCAGCGTCTGGTCCAAGAATCCACAAAAGTACATCCACGGAATATGGAAAGCTTATGAATAGTTATTCTTATTTTATTTTTATTTTTTATTTGTTACAAAGTTTTTTCGTAGTGAGAACCCAATCATAAAGACAAACCATGAGTGATTTAGCGTGTGCTTATGATGAAGGTTCCTCTGAGCTCTGCGGCGGTAGTTTCAAACTGCGTTTATGGGCGTTTGAAGAGGTAGCCTTATGTAATAGGCATAATCGTCAATGATTACGGGGCCACTACTAAATATTAGGTTTTCTTTATCTCCTTGCAGGAGTCAAACCTATAATTTGGGAGGTCGTCAAACCTCCCAATTTAGTAGTAGTCTCTACGTTATCCAACATAGGGCTTGAATCCCAAGTCGGAGGCGGACATCCGAGCAGCAAAAACCAAACCGTACTATAATCAGCTGATCAAGAAAAGACACAATACACCTTGTTGTTTATTAGAAAAAAAAAGTGTAACTGCATGGTGCATATTAAGATAATGTACAGTAGTTACATGTGTATCAATTCAAAAGCATCATTATATACAGGTAGGCATAGAGTAGTCATATGATCAAGGATGTACACGTTGGTACGGTGAAGTACAGCCATACACAGCAGGTGAAAAAAAAATGAAAAAGTATAATTAATTCATAGATGTACAGAAGTTCTGGCAGAGCAGATGGAAGACAATCCACATACTTCATTTTCAGGACATGGGTACGAGGCATAGGCACACCAATACCCAGACCGAAGACAGTTTAGTCATAAAGTATATACAGCAGAAGTACAAAAATACTGAAAAGTAGACAGACAGATATATAGGTAGTATACAGTATATACAATAGTCCCTTGTATTCTACATGGTGACCTAGTTCCCCCCCCCCCCTCTTTGAGGGGTGGCAAAAACATTACATAATGAGGAGAGGATGGTAAAAGGCAGGATAGAATGGAATCATTTGACTTTTTGGCCTAGTGCCACACAAGGACGGCCCGGCCTGTCCAGTTTCCATGGACATGGAGAGGTAAGAGGGGACAAAGAAGTTGTGGAGGATCAGAAACCAGTGACGGCGATGTCAGTAAGAGAGTGAATGTCCAGGCACCGTATGGGCGCCGCAGAGGAGAGGATGTCGTGTGCAGTAACCTTTGTGAGAGGGTTACTGGCCCCAATCACCCGACACAGTAGAATTCCCACAGCACATACTCCCAACCTCTTCCCGGTCTTGGGGATCACCCAGAGCGCCTTACCTGACGTCGGGATAGCGGCGTGCACACTAGTATGCAGGGCTGGAACAGGGCATAGCATATGATGCATGCACCCACGTTTGAAAGCCGGCACAGTGAACGACTTAAAAAATGTGCGCCTTACGTACATTCATGGCCACAAAATGAACAGAAAGGGCCAAAGTGACAGATCCGAGGGTGGGTGAAAAACCTGTGCAATGCAGGTCCCTAGACACGGCAGCCAACTACGAGACTCCCGTACCTGGAGCTAATGCAAGAAGAAACAATGTTGTCCCTAGCAAGCGCTCAGATGTTGTGTCAGTAGGGTAAGTAGGTGAAATAAGTAGCCCCAGAGCCGACGCCAGAGACCATTGTAGCGGTATCTGGCGAGGGGGCAGTCGGAGCCTAAATCAGGCATTCATGAAGTAAGCCAGCTCCTTTAAAGGGAGCAACAGCCCCGTAACGGCCTCAAAAGGCACATTAACCCATTGGCTATGGGAGACATTCCAAAACGCATAGGTAACCTTTGAAGCTATTTTCGTCTAATTTTATGCAGATACTTGATTAATCATTCAGGTGTGCCTGAATATGCCCTAAATAGTGCAAATATGCCTGCAGCGTAAGTGTTAATGTAAGACAGGTGGTTCCTAATGGTGTTGAACATGTGAGCGCGTGGCCCAAACAAGCGATTAAGAGACTGGAACACCAAAGCAACTGTTTGTACAGTGTCAGTAATCCAAGTAGTGAAACACTCCCAACGAGACAAGTAAGACGTCCATGTGGCCTTAGTCCAGCGCTGATGAAGCATAACAGTCAAGCTCCCAAAAGTCGGGAACCACCCTGCCACACAAACATCCACGATGCGAATGCCAACGAGGTCCCCAGGTCTCCAACCTGCTCCAATTGGAAGCATAAGACAGGCAGGGGAACAGGACTCGGGCACCATCGGTACAGCTGAGCGTACTAGGCTTGGGCCGGCCAGAGGAGCGCGAACAACCAAACCTTGCCGCGGTATTCACGCAGCATGTGGAGGATTCTGCACATCCAGAGTGCATTGGGTGGAGGAAAAGCGTATATCGATTGCCACTTGTTCCTAGTCCTCGCTGAAAGCAACCGGCGGGTAAGGAAGTCCAGTAGCTTGGCCATCTCGTGTGAGGCGAACAAGTCCACCTGCAGATTTTCCCCAGGAGACGGCTAGGACGTCGAAAATGCTTTGTCTTAAAGACCACTCGACCTGGATGCTCCGTCCCCTTGACAGAGCAGCCGCCCAAAGATTGGCCGTCCCGGGCAGGTATGGCACATGCAGGGTAATGCTGTGAAGTTCGGCCACATAAAACAATTTCTCCACCAGGACCTGGAGGACCACGGACCTGGAGGAGCCCTGCTTTAGAATGCAATGAACCGCAGACATGTTGACCATCCTGAAGGCCACTGACTTGCCCGCTAGGGCCTGCCCGTGAACCCTCAGGAAGAACAATGGCACTTAATAATTCCAGGGCATTGATGTGTAGGTGGGATAGTTTCCCCCCCCCCCCTTATCCAGATGGTCGGCGGCGGAGCAGTCCAGGGCACCGCTGCGTGAGCCTGCCCCGAGAGACCCAGTGTGATAATCTCAGACGTACTGGTAACCTATGGAACACGGTACCGGCCAAAGCCGAAGGAGGGGGGAAATAGAGGGAAGTGCCTGTTGCCCAGTTTAATTAGACTCTTGAGCCTGAGCCAGCCGAAAGGCACGATCAGAGAAACCCAATGAAAAGATCTCACCAGGGATTCCCAGATTTGACAGGCGAATGAGACAGAGTGCAACACGGCAAAAAAAATTTGATGAAGCGTCGCCACATTCACCAGGCTCTGCGTGACAAGAGCGTTCTTGAGGTCCCAGTGCAAGCCCACCCACGCCACTTCTTGCGACGGCGTGAGGCACGACCAGGGCATGTTTAGTCTGAACCCTTGGTTTGAGACGTGTTTGACTAATGTCAGCGTGTCCTGTACACATTGTGATGAAGAGTCTGCGGCGATGAGCCAATCGTTCAAGGAAAACAGGAGCCGAATCCCCTGCCGAAGCAGAGGATCCAGAGCCCGTTGTACGAGTTTCGTAAAGACTCGCGGTGCGACATGGAGACCGAATGGAAGTCTGTTGAACGTGAACACCTGGTGAGCTTACTGGAGAGCCAGGTAACCCCGGAACCGAGGAGCCATCGACACATGCCAATAATGCAATCTTTAGGTCCTGGGTCACCACCTACGACATGGGTCGGAGTGCCAGTCGCACCTGATTGACTGTCAACAATCTGAAACGGGTGTTCACGGTATGCTGGTTAAGTACTGACAGATCAACCACCGGCCGCATCCCATCGTAGCCCATCATGGGTACCAGAAAAACAAGAGACAGAAAGACCCTGAGGTGTGAAGGTACTGTAATTCGGTGATTACACCCCCCCCCCCACTTGCATGGACCGTAGCACTACGGCCACTGCAGGAGACACTGGTCAATGTCGGGGAGGGCGCCTGAGAGGAGGCCGAGACCTCCACCTCAGACCCTGCTTCACCACCCGACGAGCCCACGACCGATGGGGCCAGCGTCAGTAGAGTGGGCGGAAGAAGCCGGTGCGGGCGCCTAGAGTGATGCCCATCACCGATTCGAGGAGGGAGAGGGAACTGCCCAGGAGGAACTACACAATCATTGGCGTGTAGTCCCACTTGGACTGGTCGTGGTGGAACTGGCCACCACGTCCGCCCCTCTGAAACAGTGGACGGGACGGCTTGTCTTCCACCTGCCAGGGCGCAGCTCACAAAAAGGAGGTCCCCGGACACTGCCACTGCCGTGCACCCTCTTGACGGGGACGGCGGTCCGGGGACCTGTAGGCACGGTAGGACATGGATCCTTGTTCCCCGCGGCCTTTGCTTCTCCCAGAGTAAAAAAACTGGCGACCCTGGTCCTGACCAGCGCGGCCCCGCAACTGTGGGTGGTAGAGGACGACATGGGCTTTGCCGCGTCCTTCCTTTGGGAGACATAAGAGTCGCCCGCCTCCTGCAAGTAAGCCACCCTCCAAGCCTCCTCTGTAAACAAGCCCGGTGACAACAGCACCGTCAGGAGGAGATGGGGCTGGACGTCGGAGGGTGCTTTCGTGCACAAGACAACCCGGAGGGCTTGCCTGCAACAGGTGGCCTCGTAGAGGGAGTGGCAGATGTCAACGACGCCATTGACGGCCAGTTGGAGGCAAATCCGTCGCGCATGCTCGAAGGCCTGCCGCTGGTCCCCTAGCGGCATAGCGTCAATCTGCGCAACATCACCACGGCCAACTCCAGTCGGTTGAGGAGGGTCGAGAGGTGACGGCCCAAGTGTAGGCGGAGCCGGAAGTCACGGTCTATTGCAGGCGTGTCCGGGGCCGTGAAGAAGGGGCAAGGAAGACCGTCGACGCGTTTATCCATGCCCACGCAGGAAAGCCAGAAGACCCCAGGATTAGCCCAGACATGAACGTGGACTCCGGAGGGGGGATGGTGGATGACCCCTCCGAAGACTTCCAGCCAAACTACACTTCGTGGGGATGCAGAACTAGGAGAGGGTGGGGACCGAGAGGGGCTGGGAAACTAAATCCAGGCCCACTCCGGCAGGATGAAAGAAGGTGGCGGAGTAGGGGCTGGCGACGGGAGTATCAGCGGGGACATCAGGCCAGATGGAGAGATGAGCCGTCAGAGGTGGCAAGGGAGCCACCACAGGTGCCGGAGGAGGAACAGGGGTAGGAGCCCCCTCCAGGACCCGCAGCCCGATCATAGCTGCCTTGAAATCCTTTAGTATGTCGGCTCTCAAGGAGGCCATGGAGACCTGCATTGGACATCTCGTGCTTTAGCTATATAGGCAATTGAACGGCGAGGAGGAGGCTCCACTGGAGCCACTTGGGCAGACCTCTTCATGGCCCTGAAGGTCGTTGATTCTGCGGCCCTCCAGGGAGATTGGATCCTCACAGCAGGGGACGCTGAATGGTACCGGTGAGAAGGAGAAGTAGAGCGGGAGCGGCAGCGCTTCTTCCTCCCCGTAGTCACTGACGCCCCCATAGAACCAGGCCAGTGCTCAAAATTCAGCAAGGCAGTGAGGCAACCCCCACAACGGCGAGGTCCGTATACGTTAGTCGTATAACACTCCGCATGGAGGCAACAATCCCCTGTCCCTGCATGGCATCCCGAGGACAGGTGGGGCGGCTCGCTGGTGAGCCAAGTCCAAGACTAGCGTCTTGGACTTCCACCCAGAAGGTACCAGGATCGCGCCCATGCTCGGCGCATTAAAGGTTTCTTTACAAGCACTGAGTCATTACCGTCCCCCATGAGCAAGGGAATGGGGTAGTAGTACAGGACCCCAATGGAAATACGCCTAATCGGCCTTATTGGGCTATCCTTAGCTGGCTTAGCATGCACTAGCATTAAGAACGAATCTTATTATTATAATGATTATTATAATTATTATATTATTATAAGCAGCGGCTGGATGGCATCAGGAGTGTTGGAAAAAAGGTGACTGTTAGAACTAGTGGAAGTGAAAAGAGTGGTGAGAGCAATATAGCAGTATAGCATATAACTCAAATAAATATAGCAGACACGACAATTATTGTGCAGTATAGCAAATATGATCATGGTAAGCAAATATGGTAACGGTACAGGAAGGACGAATATAGCAGAAATGACAAGTATTGTGCAGTATAGCAAATATGGTCATGGTACTGGAAGGAGCAGGAACCCCCCATACAAAACCGTGAGCACCAGAGCTGGAGCCCACCCCAGAGTGGGGTCCAGCCCTAGGGAACATGGCAACCTTCCCTAGAAAGGATAAACAACCCACTACCAAAAAGTGCCTAAGCAAGTACCTGACAACCCAGTAGAAGGGCGGAAGGTGGTGGCAGAAGGTAGGAACATTAGCAGGACTGGCGATGGGCTGGTCTATCAGAGTGAGACCTGAGCGATCTCTGCCATACCCATAGCTTACTCTGACTGTTCCTTTTACTTATCTATTTTCTAGATCTCAAGTGACGGCGTCTCTTCCGTAGATTGACCTCCCAATCTACCAAGATTGGAAGCTAAAGCGTCACATTATTCCTTTGCCCCTCAACTTTCTCTTCATAATTGCTGAGGGGCACAGGGCCCTGGGTGGGGCTTTGGTTTCCCGGGCGTTTACGCACCCTCTCAGCTCCCCGCCATGGAGTGGCTTCGGTCACCCAGGCTTTATTGTGGTCGGCAGGGAGGGTTCTGTGGGGGCGCTCGTTTATGGCCTTGGCCTTACTCGGGGCCTTGGGGCTGTTTGGCCAGGCAGCTTGGGGAACAACAACAACAACAACAACATTAGCAGGAGGCCTGGACGTTCCCGCCGTAGGCGCGAACTGGACCGCCTAAGAGCAGGAACGGACACTACCGCCCATGAGGCGGAACCGTACACCTGCGGAGCGGTCCGATGAGCAGGCTATAAGAAAAACATGGAGTGTGAGCAACACATGAGCCGCACCCAGGGGTGGATAGGCGGGGCAAGTGTGAGAAATAAGCACGACCAACCGTCTGTACAAGAGCGGGGCCGCATTTATACACTTACTAGTATTGTATGCAAGATTTGTGAAAAGCTAATTAGGAAGAGATGGATGAAAATGTTGGAGAGAAAGAAGATAATAACCCCAAAGCAATTTGGATTCAGAGAAGGGACATCTTGTGTTACCAGTTTGCTATGTTATTACAGTAGGGTGATAGATGTACTCCAAGAAAGAGGCGGAAGGGTGGACTGCGTCTACTTAGACCTTTCCAAAGCATTCGATAAGGTACCACATAAGAGATTGTTATCTAAGCTTGAGACGCTAGGATGTGTCAGGGGGAGTTTGCTGAAATGGATGGAGAGCCATTTAACGGATAGGGAAATGAGGACCAACATTAGAGGAACTTACTCATCGTGGCGGAAAGTTGAGAGTGGTGTGCCGCAGGGATCTGTGTTGGCACCTCTCATGTTCCTTATGTACGTGAATGACCTGCCGATAGGCATAAACTCCTACATGTCAATGTTTGCAGATGACGTAAAAATTATGAGACAAATAACAAATAAAATTAGTTGTGAGGAGCTGCAAGGGGATTTAGATAAAATATACGAATGGAGCACCAAGTGGAAAATTAAATTTAATATAAGTAAATGCCATGTGTTAAATATGGGAAGAAGTGTGAATAGACCAAATTGGGAGTACAGGATGGGAGATAATAAAATTAGCAAGGCCGAAAAAGAAAAGGATATAGGGTTGATTATACAAGATAATTTGTCGCCAGAGAAACATATTAACAGGCTCTTTAGCGGAATGTATGCAATGGCCGGAAATATGAAAGTTGCTCTGAACTACTTGGATGAGACCATGGTAGCGAAAATTATGAAGAGTATGATTAGACCAAGATTGGAGTATGCAGCAGTGGTGTGGTCCCCACATCTAAAGAAGCATATTCACAAGTTAGAAAGAATCCAGAGAGCAGTTACTAGATTGGTTCCAAGTCTCAGAGAACTGCCATATGAAGGGAGGCTAGACAAATTAAATCTACCGAGTCTAAAAGAGAGGAGAGAGAGGGGAGACATGATAATGATGTACAAATGCACCCGGGGGCTGGAGAGGCTGGATAGGGAGGATATATTAATTATGGATACAGGAATAACTAGACGCCACAGCTACAAAGTAAAAAGACCTACCTGCAAGAACGATATCAGGAAGTTTAGCTTCCCCTATAGATGTATTGATAAATGGAATGGGCTGGAGGAGGAGGTGGTAGGGGCAAGGAACATCCATATTTTCAAGAAAAAATTGGATAAAAAGTAGACTGAGAGACGGGACAACACAAGCTTAGCTCAACTCCTGTAAACTACAATTAGGTAAATACACAGGGGTACAACCGCGAGTGGAGCGTAATAGTACAGATGGGTCCGCCCGCGGTAGAGTAGGGACTACTAGTTCAAGGGATCTCGGACACGTAAGCCTAGGACCGAACCACCCCCGAAGTTAAGGGAGTGGGCGGACCTAAGGAACATGTAAGCCAACTAACTAGAGCCACATCCATCCACTCACTCATAGACAACACGCAGCTGCAAGCACGACCTCCCGAAATCCATCCTTCTGAATCCTCCCTTCCTCGCGAGGACAGAGTCCACCTGGCCAGGCTGAGATGCGGACACCATCCAGCTTTTCTGAGCTATCAGAAGACTGAATGACTCCATCGTCGACACCTGCCCGGGATGTAACACAGCACCCCATACCATCAAACACATCATAGAAGACTGCATTTCACACACCCACTTACGCCAACAACACAATTTACACTCAATGAGAGCTCTGTGGGAAAGCCCGATTGCGGCCATGGCCTTCCTCAGGGACTCGGGGCTGTTCGGCCAGGCAGCTTAGGGAATAACAACAACAACAACAACAACTAGAGCCACAATCCTAGACTAGCCGGTGTAAGACTAGTAGGTGTGCTTGAAGTGGGGAGTGGACCACCAGAAGCAGCAGGCACTAAGTAGACTAGCGATCCAGCAAGGTACATAAAGTTTATCAAGCTTGAAGTGGGGAGTGGGCCACCAGAAGCAGCAGTCAGTAGGTAGACTAGCGATCCAGTGGAACACATTCTATCCATTTCTCCTTTCTCAGAAATCTCCATCTTAGGAGATTTCAACATTCACTACCGCCAATGGCTCTCCTCTCACAGTCCAGACATGGGCATGATTATAAAAAAAAATTATGATTTTATTTTTATTATCATCGGAAATACTTTTTGCTTATGATTAGACTGATTACTTGTGTTTCCTTTTTTCTGGTTATGATTTGATTATGATAATCTCGCTTTTCGTATTTTTGATTATGAATATATTTTTTCTAATTTTGCTTGATTATGATTAGATAATTATGATTATAATCACATTTTAATGTGATTATTTGTGCACAGTAATTATTATTATTAAGGTCAATTTTATGTTCAGTTATACATTAGTCAACAGTGTTTTTTATTGCAGTTGGCACTCACTTAAAGCAAACCACATCTATTTGGTGCATTTTGCTTCTTTATATTTGAGTAATATAAAAAAAAAAAACTATTTAAATCACTTACCAACTATTGTTATAAAAAAGAACTTACATTTTGTATAAGAGGTGTTACTGGCTTTGTTGTACAGTAGGCTACATTACTTCTCACTTATGTGTTTATTTCATTTGATAGTAACTTAAATCTCATAAATGTATTAATTTGTTGTTTAGCAAAAATGAAAACAAGGAATTGCTCAATGCAAAACAAATATAGAATTGAAAAACAATATGATTATAAACAGTATTTGGTGTAGGCTACATTCATAAGTGTATCAATTATAAACAGTATTTGGTGTAGGCTACATTCATAAGTGTATCAATTATAAACAGTATTTGGTGTAGGCTACATTCATAAGTGTATCAATTATAAACAGTATTTGGTGTAGGCTACATTCATAAGTGTATCAATTATAAACAGTATTTGGTGTAGGCTACATTCATAAGTGTATCAATTATAAACAGTATTTGGTGTAGGCTACATTCATAAGTGTATCAATTTGTTGAGTTTAGCAAAAATGAAAACAAGGAATTGCTCAATGCAAAATAAATATAGAATTGAAAAACAATATGATTATAAACTACATATTTATTAGTGGCCCCTCCATCATTGACGAACATGCCTATTACATAAGGCATCCTCTTCAAACACTAATCCGCCGTAGTTTGAATCTACCGCGCAGAGCATTTCAAAAGTGAGGAGCCTTCATCATGAGCGCACGCGACCTCACTCATGGCTTCAGTCATTATGAATTGGGTTCTCACTACGAAAAAACTTTGTAAAAAATAAAAACAAAAAGAAAATAAGAATAACTATCCAATAAGCTTTCCATCATATCGTGGATGAACGTGTGTGGATCTTTGACCAGACGCTGATTCAGGCGTCATTCTTCCTTCTCTGCTCTGCGCTCGCCCCGCCCGGACGTGTCTCCCCACGCTCCGCTGGTTCTGCATTTGCTGCGTCCCTAGTGAGTTTTTTCTCATTTGTTTACTCCGGGATGTATCGACTAAGGTTAGGATATGCGTAGCAGGAGTGTCCTGGGCTGGTTGCCCGCAGTGCAGTGTATTTTGGGTCGTGTGTTTGGGGCATCTATTTCGGATGCACCCTCGTGGTCCTGTTTTGGACGTGTGAACTTTTTCACAATTAGTTAGCTTGTGATGCAGGCGACTTTCATTACGCGCTTTTGCTGCCTTCTATCTTTCTGATGAGGTAGCGTTTGTTTTGCTGACGTTCCCAGCGTATTTTTCTTCACTTAGTGAAGTTTTTTCTGGGTCCCGAGTCGGTCTTCCCTTTGCCGGAAGTATTTGCTACAGTGGTGTGTTGGCGGTGTTTCCTGTTGTGATATTTCCAGTGCTTTTGTTTATATTTCAACGTGTTTTGTGCCGTCTGCCTAGGCCTAGCCAGCCGCTCGTAGCTTTGCCACATGTACAAGTGTTTTTGATTTATTTTTATAAATATGTCCTACTGTGTCATGTGTATCCTGGTTTAGTTGTGTATTGGCTAATTCCACAGACTATGTATGTTTCCTGGATTAGTTGTGTATTGGCTAATTCCACGGATTATATTTGTGGGCCCTAGGTTAGTTGTGTTTTGGCTATCCCTCGGGTCCTATGTGCATTCAGATGGTTTCTGAACGGGGTGGGTTACTCTCCGGCGGGTTTTTCTCGGTTACACCATGAAAACCCCGGCCGAGAGCCAAGTTTTGGCCATGCGTGGTTTCAAAAACAGGCTTGTGTCCCCGGCGAGTAGGTGTCTGTGGCTCTCCAGGACTGCGTCTCTGTGGTGGTGCCTGTTTCAGGCTCCCTATGATTCCCGGCGGAATGGCTGTACCCATCTAACATTGTTCATGCGGACATATGTTATGAAGTTTTTCTACCCGGTTTTACAAACCAAAGGAAAAACCTAGCTGTTGTTGAGGGCTTTCCTCCCCGGCGATCTTTTACAAAGAAGTGGGGATCGGAACTTATGGGGTTAACGTTTACACATCAGATCTCACCTGGCGGGTGCACCTTGGTAGGGTGGGATGAACGAATTGGTAATTCAGTTTAGTTAACCGGTCCATTTATTGATACTATATGTATCGCCGCCTTCACACATATGGTGATCGAAGGCTCAATTAGGGTTAACATCTTTTTCATAAGTTTTTCTCACCCGGCGGGTGCTCCTGGGAGGAGGAAATAAGGAATTTACAATTCACTTTAGTTAACCAAATAATTGAGAGATACGTTAATGTATCGCCGCCTTCAACATACGGCGATCTATGTGACAATTCGTTAGAAGTCAGATCTCGTATCAGCCTGCCCAGTGTTAATCTGCTAGATAATTCAGGGGCCGGCGTCTTTGTGGGGGGTTGTTTTCCAAAATTGAATCTTGAAACAGTCTCCACCAGAAAGACTATGTTTATAAACGCCATACTGGTATTTTATATTCGGAAATCTTTATAGAACCCCGCCGCGTTACGAGCTGTGATCGTTGTGACATTACGTCTCGTTACCCGGCGGGTTATTAACACTTGTGTGCGAACATGTTGGGTTAACCTTATGAGCATTAATTCCTGGAATTTTTTTTTTTTTTCCAGGGCTGGGCTCCGGCGGACCAATACAGAACCTGCAGTAGTTTTCCCACCAGTCTCTGTCATGGCTACCTTTGCCCCAGTTTTTGCTTTATGCATTACTCCAACCTGTGCTGGTATCCCTCTTTTTGCGCACACTCTTTGTATCAAGTGTGTTCAATGTCTAGACCGTTCAAGGGGTCTGTGGGTGATGCGCAACTGTTCCTTTTGCTCCCACCTCAGTGTAAAAGTACTCCAAGACAATGATAAGACCGCAGCGGTCGCCTTACGAGAAGTTAGGCAACAAATGGCAGCTTATACTACAATTGTGGCTCATAAGTCACTTCAATGTGATAACGTCCCTCTTTGGGATAGGCTTCTAATTGAGCACCCTCCCCCTAAACGTTCCTCTCGAGTAACTATCCGTAAGCCGGCAGAGACTGGACAGGATTCTGTGTCATCTCCTGCCCCAGCTACTTCGAAACGTCAACGTGAGCCTACACCCCCGGCGGCAGCCTCCTCGTCTCGGGCGAGTTCTAGGTCTAGGTCACCACTTAGACACCAGCCACCCAGTCTTGCCTCTTCACCATCGAGTAAGAAGAGTAAGACGGAAAGTTCCACCAGTGGTCACGGCGATAAATCCTCCAAATCAAAGAGTAGTTCACGGTCACACCGCAGCCATAAATCTTCGAAAAAGGATTCCCATGATAAAAGGCCTCCCGACATTCGCCGGTTTCTAGTACTTCTCGTCATACCTCTACCCCAGACAGAGCTAGTGTTCGGTCTCAGGGGTCCAGTGTAGTGCCTGTACCTAAAGATACTTTACCTATTAGCATTTTAACCCTGGATTTGGAGAGTTCAGGGAGCTCAGTGGTTGAGAGTGTTTCGGACTCGCAAGGGAGTGTAGGCTAAGGCCTAGGTGTTTGGCGATATTCTCGACCAGTGCCTGACCACCCACTTTTGGCTCAAACTATTCACACAGTGGCTGACGTCCACCGGGACGCGGCGATCCCATCCTCTATTCCTGACTTATCTTGGCAACAAGATGGTACCCCAGCTTCGGCGGAATCTTCTCATGAGGAACAGGATGATAAAGACGAGGTTTCAATTATATCGGATATGGAAGTGCAAGAGTCGGGTTCAGGCTTAGACGCCGCACAAGATCTTATTGATTCACCAGTGAGTACATCATCGAATAAGTTTGTCACAGCACAGGAAATTGATGGGCTACTAGTTAATGCTTTATCTAAATTTTTTGGCCAACAGCAGGAAACTCCCACAGTGGACTTGGGAGCTCCCACGACAAGCTCTACGGTATGGCCTCTGATGACTTCTATTGCTTTGACTCAGATCCCTCACCCTCCCTCTATGTCACCATCAGTGGTTACTAGGCCTGCTACGGCGGCATTGACCACACTTCGAATGTAAGGGTTATAACGGATGTCAATCCGCCCCCTTTAGACACAGCGCCTCTCAGAAAGGTAGCTATGCCCTTGCTTTACGGCCCAGACGAGTCATGGGTCCTTTTGACCCCCACTAAGCCAGAGCTCGCCCAACCTACCTTGTCAGGGGAACTCCCAGTGCCGCACGAGTGGGTCATCCAGGGCAATAAATCTAAGAAATTAAGGGCCTTGGATACTTTGGGAAATGTACTAGATGTCAATATCAAGGCTATACCTAGTTATTATCACCAGGACTATTTTGTTTATACTGCTAAGCCTGCTTTACCCTCTGCCTCAGCTTCAAAATTGTTTTCTGACTGGTCTAAGCATGATGGGTTTAATGACATTAAGACACTGTCAGCTCTCACTCCAGAACTCGATTTGCAAACCGTCACAGACGCAGCCGCTAATCCAGTCTTGAAGGTGGGGCAGTTGGGTCCAGGACCTTGGGTGGAATGGGAGACAGAGGCTCAAAACTTTGCGACCACATTTACTTCCAAAACTTCCCACCAGATCCCTCAAGATACTCATTCTTGGTTCTCCATGCCAGTGTGTTCTGCCGGCGGAGTCCCTTCAGCTTTGTTTGCTTTCTTAGCTGCCCCTAAAATTAATCTTTGTGAACTAAAAGACCCTTTCACTACCCCTACCCCAACTCACCTAGACCGAGAATTTAGGCTACGGGGGAAAGCTTTTCGCCTGTTCTCCCAATACATAGTGTCACAACAGGTAGCAAAGTCATTGCTCCGGTCCACTCAGGCAATCGCAGACACGGATGCCGAATGGTCGGTTGAACTGTCCCGGCGACTGCTTCTTCAGTCGTCAATCCAATCATTGGGTGACATACGCACTGCCTTGCTTGAGGCGGTACGAGCGAGACAAGATCTCAGAATGTCCTTGGTCCGAAAGCTGCCTGATCGCATTGCGAACCAGGTGGTCATGTCACCAGTGCTCACTCCCTCTTTAATGTCCCCTGAAGTGTGGCGAACAGTTTTTAATATGGCTCAGGCCTTTAAACATAGTCCCACCCCTTCTAAGAAACCTGCCTTTAACTTCCCCAAACCCAGGCCAGTCACTAAGGCTCAGCCGGGGGGATCTAAGCCCTTTCTTCCACCTAAGTCCTCCTCCCCTCAAGGTCATTACAGGCATCGACAGGGTAGATTTTCAGGTCAGAGAGGACGCGGCTATAATAAGCCAGGACAGGGCCCGTCTTCTGCCAACGCCAGCCAGCCGGCGAAGCGTCCACCACCACCAACTCCACCACCATCAAAAAACTAAAGTGTCTCTCACTCCCGGTGCCAGTCTTAAGGCCGGTGGATCCGAGGGTAGTACAGCCGGCGAACCCTTGTCTGCTAACTGGGTCGTTCCGAACGTGTCACCAAGCATGGCCGTTAAACACTTGGGCACGGATGGTGGCACGCAAAGGCATCACTTGGCAGTGGCTCCGGCGACCTCGCTTACATCAGCCGACAACGGCGAATCTAGTTTCTTTAGAGGTGGAGTCACTGGTCCAGGAAATGATTGCCAAGAATGTCATCATCCCGGTCCCTCCAAATTACCCGGTATTCACGTCCAAGCTATTTTTGGTTCCCAAAAGGGACAGCGTTCAGATGAGACCGGTCGTAGACCTGTCGTATCTGAACCTTCACATTCACAACGAGTCATTCCGAATGTTAACAGTACAGTAGTCCCTCATTATCGACGGGGGTTACGTTCTTAAGACTGCCGTCGATAGCAAAAACCGTCGATACCGCATTACCGTACATTACGGTACCGTACATACACGTACAGTATCCGTGGTCTCTATCCTATGTACTGTACTTCTAAGTGTTTCCTTTACACATAACCTTACATATTAGAGTATATTGCAAATAAAATTATCCTATGTAGCCTACTTTTAAGTTTTTCCTTTACACATAACCTCGTCAGACATGGCACTTGACTTGACTGTTTTGATGGTCCTGGGGATTCAATTCCTTCATTATTACCACCAGGCACACCGTCTATCACTGAATACATTAGAGGCCATAATAAACGCAAGAGATACAAGGTTGAGGCACAAATAAGCAAGTAAAAGGCGGGTGGACATAAAGCTTCTGCCTGGTATTGACAACATTAAAAATGGAGGACTAAAGTGACGCTCCGATCGTCGGTGAATCCGGATTCACTCAAAATCTAGTCTTTAGGCTAATTATTTTTTCTCTCGTTTTCGGTGTATTTTCTTATTATTGTATGTCTTATTGTTCATCATTTAATCCACTTTTGGTTGGTATATTAGAGTAGTATAAATAAACAATTAATCCGTCGATATAACATTAAAAATGGAGGTCGAAAGTGACGCTCCGATCGTCGGTGAATCCGGATTCACTCAAAACCTAAAGTCTTTAGGCTAGTTATTTTTGCTCTCGTTTTCGGTGTATTTTCTTATTATTGTATGTCTTATTGTTCATCATTTAATCCACTTTTGGTTGGTATATTAGAGTAATATAAATAAACAATTAACCCGTCGATATATCAGTCGATACTCGAATCAGTCTAAAGTCAGTCGATAGTCGAATCCGTCTATGATAAAGCAATCAGTCTATAATCAAATCCGTCTATAAAAAAGCCGTCGATAACGAGGGACTACTGTACACCAAATCAGGCTAACACTTCCGCCGGGAGGTTGGATGTGTTCCCTAGACCTGACAGACGCTTATTGGCACGTATCGGTAAACAAAAGATTTCAAAGGTTTCTGGCCTTACGGATCAGGCATCAAAATATTGTTTTTCAAAGGATGCCATTCGGTTTGAACCTGGCACCTCGTTTATTCACGAAATTAGTCCGGCAAGCCCTGATGCCATTGTTAAAGCAAGGAATCAGAGTTTTGTGGTACCTAGACGACTGGCTGGTGGTGGCAGAGACAGAGCAATTATGCATCAAACATGTCAACATAATTTTAAATCATGTCAAAACTCTAGGGTTCAAGGTAAATCTGGTAAAGTCAAACCTTGTTCCCTCACGAGTAGTTCAGTGGATAGGGCTGGTTTGGGACACAGCTGCTCTCACTCTGAGTCAGAGTGTGGACAATCGAACCAGGTTTCGCAGGAAACTGTTCATGTTTCTTCACAGTCTGACTACGACACGGAGGATCTGGGAGTCTCTGGTCGGCTCTCTCAACTGGATTCAACTAACTGTAATGTTGGGCCGGTTGAAAGTAAAACGTTTACTATTGGAGGGCAACAAATATTTCCCACTCTTACCGGCGGGAAAATTATGGCCCATACCAAAATTAATCCACACCTTACTAGCGGTCTGGGCGAAGAGGGAAATGTTTCACTCAGTAATGTCATGGACCTCTCCTCCGCCAACGGTATGGGTAGACACGGATGCGTCAGGCACAATAGGTTGGGGTTTCCAGTCAAACCAGGGGCACTAGGGTCAGGGGCTTTGGTCCCACTTAGAAATCTCCCACATCAATGTCAAAGAATTACTAGTCCCCTTGTATTTCCTTCAGGCTCACGGCTCTACTTTACGGGGCAAGTCGGTGGCCTTCAGAATGGACAATCTGAATGCGGTTCACTGTATTCAGAAACAGGGGTCAATGAGATCACGGAAGTTGCTAAATGTGTCGGAAGAGATTTTTACTCTAGCCAACAGGCTAGACATTTATCTTCACGCATCTTATCTCCCAGGCGTAGCAAACGTCTGGGCAGACGCTCTGTCCCGGAGACAGAGCACGACTGTAGAATGGGAGCTCAAGCAACCCATAATACCTAATCATTGCAGAGCTCAACCATCCACAAGTGGATCTGTTTGCATCCGAGGAGACTCACAAACTCCCTCTATACCTCACCCGCCGGACGGAAACGCCGGCAGGGGGGCCAGACGCCCTAGTGACAAACTGGAACAGATGGAGCTCCATCTATCTGTTTCCGCCGCCAGACGCGTCACTCATGTGCCACGTAGTGAACAAACTACGAGATTATCGAGGCTTAGTCTCGCTAATCGCGCCCCTGTGGCCGGCGCAGTTATGGTACCAGCAATTAAAGACGTGGTGCCCGCACCCGGTGTCGCTCCCGGTCGAGTATTTCCACTTAGACACGATTGGCAACCTAGCGACCTCGCTGACTTTTGCATTATGGACATTCAAGAGGCCAAGTGGCTAGCACCATATGGTAGAGATGTGACCAATAAATTAATAAATCAATATACTCAGTCTACGAAACGACAGTATCAATCACATTGGCAAGCCTTTACTTCTTGGATCATTAGAACAGAACAGACTGTGCCCTCAGTGGCGTTAGTTTTTAATTATTTGAATTATCTGTTTGAGCAGAAACGTTTATCTGTGGTAACGTTAAAAAATCACTTAACTGCGATTAGAGTGCCCTTTTTAGACCTTACAGGTCTCTCCATACCGGTAGCGGAGGAAACAGGTTTTATGAGAGCATGTTTTAAACTCCGCCCACCTCCCCGTCAGCTCATGCCTACTTGGTCTCTGGACAAGGCATTGTCTTTACTTCACTCTCGTCTCTATCAAAATACTGCAGATTTTGCATTACTCTTAAAAAAGGCTGTATTCCTTTTGGCTTTGGCCACCGGGAACAGAGTGTCTGAGCTGGCGGCGATGAGCAACACACCTAATTGCCTTAGGTTTGGTAGGCTTAATGAATGTATTCACATTGCACCTTCCCCAGGATTTGTAGCCAAGAATGAGCACAGTGCACACATGTTTTCAGAGTTCACTGTGCCGGCGTTAAAAAGGGGAAAGGTGCACCATAATCTATGTCCAGTGCAAGCTCTAACCAAATATTTGAGAGTAGCTCCTCTAAACCCCCAAGGTGCTTTGTGGGTAGCAAGTACGGGTAAACGCTTACTGAAACGGAGATTGGCTTCTCTTTTGGTCGAAGTCATTAAAGAGAGTAATCCCGGCGTTGTGGGTAGGGCCCACGATTTACGCAAATGGGCCGCCTCTTTACGTTTCCTGAAGAACTTTTCAGTAGAAGATATTACGTCCACACATTTGTGGGCTTCTAATCATACGTTTTTGACTAGATACTTGTCAGTTGCTCTAGACAAACCTTCCTTACCATGTATAGCTTTAAGGCAGAGGGTCTAGGTGGCCCTTCAGTCACTTTTGTTTACTTTCAAGAAAAAGGGTGGGGGGGGTGCAGTCAGTGTAACATAGGACACCCTAGACCCCGCCGGAGTGTAAGAGCTGTGATACAAATTATGGATAATGTGATATGAAAATTTCTCTGTTCTATTCAGGGCGAGAAATTGTGCTAGTACAATGTTAGTACAAACAACAGGGTTGTTATAATAGTTTTAGCTGTGAAAGCAATTTAGTATTAAACAAGTGGAGACATTTTGCAAAATATTTCCACGAATATTATGGGGTTATATGTGCACATGTAAACTTATAACTTGTTATTTTTGTCACCACTCGTTGAGTGGGGTGCCTTTGTAACTACAGATCTGTTCACAGAAATCTCCAGAGTTACCCTTTTTGTCAAGCAGGCTTCTTTGAAGCACGCACCTGCTTGAACCCCTTTTTTGTGTGGGCGGGTGCCCAACCCCGAAAAGGGTTGAAATAGGGGAGCTATCCCCCCGCCAAAGGCGGCTTTCTAGGGCCTTTCCTAGCTGATGCTGAGAGGATTGGGTTCTAGTCATGTGGTGATGGGCTGGTCTATCAGAGTGAGAACTGAGCGATCTCTGCCATACCCATAGCTTACTCTGACTGTTCCTTTTACTTATATATTTTCTAGATCTCAAGTGACGGCGTCTCTTGCGTGGATTGACCTCCTAATCTACCAAGATTGGAAGCCAAAGCGTCACATCTTTCCTTTGTCCCTCAACTTTCTCTTCATAATTGCTGAGGGGCACAGGGCCCTGGGTGGGTCTTTGGTTTCCCGGGCGTTTCCGCACCCTCCTCAGCTCCCCGCCATGGAGTGGCTTCGGTCACCCAGGCTTTATTGTGGTCGGCAGGGAGGGTTCTGTGGGGGCGCTCGGTTACGGCCTTGGCCTTGCTCGGGGCCTTGGGGCTGTTCGGCCAGGCAGCTTGAGGAAAAACAACAACAACAACAACCCCTTTTTTGTATATATACGGGCTGCGCCATGTTTAAATATATTTTTCAAAGTAAGAATACTATGTGGTTGTTTGATTATCTGCTTTTCTAGAGTTATGATATGATTACGAATGTCCCCCTCCAGTCTTAGAAATCAGGCATGTTCGTCAATGATGGAGGGGCCACTAATAAATTATAGGTTTGACTCTTGTAAGGAGATAAAGAAAACCTAATATTTAGTAGTGGCCCCGTAATCATTGACGTCTGGGGTCCTCCCGACCATCCCTTTCCCATTCGTTGATGTATTAAGGATTTTGGTTTACTTGATATGTCAGTGAAGGAAGAATGACGCCTGAATCAGCGTCTGGTCAAAGATCCACACAAGTACATCCACGATATGATGGAAAGCTTATTGGATAGTTATTCTTATTTTCTTTTGTTTTTATTTTTTACGAAGTTTTTTCGTAGTGAGAACCCAATTCATAATGACTGAAGCCATGAGTGAGGTCGCGTGCACTCATGATGAAGGCTCCTCAGTTTTTAAATGCTCTGCGCGGTAGATTCAAACTACCTTACAGGAGTCAAACCTATATTCTTGTAGGCTACATTACTTTTCTAGGTTGAAGCTAGTGATGATTTCAGTGATTGTGGCATGCATATTTTCTGCAGTATGGGACCCTTTAAATCTTCTGCAAGCTAACATTGTAGACTGGAGCTTGAAGTTTTCAATGAAAGGACATGTGATGCTAATGTATGAACACATCTGTCTGTTTGTCCAAATATCAACTGTAATGCAAACATATCCATCAGAACAAAATTTGTAATTGAGGTGTTCCTGTATTCTTTAGAAGGAAGAAGCTTGCTGCCGAGTTCCTTGCAGTTTGGGATACTATAGCAGGGCTGGGCCTTGTTTAGAAGGGCTTGAAAATACAAGAAATAATCAAAATAATCACATTTTAATCATTGATTATTATGAAGAAAAATATGATTATGATTTGATTATGATTAAAGCTGCAGCTTCATTTTGTATTATGATTTGATTATGATTATGTAATCACGGCCTTGGATTATGATTTTATTATTAATAATCATAACCATGCCCATGTCTGTCTCACACTACTGACCCACCTGGTGAACAAACCTACATCTTTTCTATCATAAATGACCTAGAGCAGTTAGTTCAGCAACCCACCCGTATCCCGGATCGCATCGGAGATCGGCCCAACATTCTTGACTTGTTTCTAACTTCTAACCCTTCTTCTTATACTGTCGATCTTTTCTCTCCTTTGGGCTCCTCCGACCATAAACTTATCTCTGTCAACTGTCCTATCTCTCCAGTACGGCCACCCGATCCTCCTACCCGGCGGCGCTTGTGGCACTTTGGCGATGCCGACTGGGAGGCTCTCCGGCAGTACTTCTTTGATTTCCCATGGAATGATTTCTGCTTCCGTGGCCGGGGACCCTCGGAGAGTGCTGAACGCATTACCGAGGTAATCCTATCGGGCATGGAAGCATACATTCCATTCTCTTTCTCTCAGACTAATGCTTAAAAATCTTGCTTTACTCACGCCTGTTCTACTGCTGTCCGCAATAAGGAGGCATTCAAACGGTACCGACGCCTTAAAACTCAAGACTCTCATTCTTCGTGTGTTTCTGCCCAGAATCAAGCCAAATCTGTTCTTCGACTTGCCAAACACTCTTTCATCAATAATAAATGCACTGAACTAACCAACTCTAGCTCTTCCCAAGCTTTCTGGCATCTAGCCAAAAACCTCTCCAACAATTTCTCTTCCTCGTCTTTCCCTCCCCTTTCCCATTCTGATGGCACAACCATCACTTCTTCCTCTGACAAAGCTAAATTCTTCGCTCAAACTTTTGCTAGAAACTCCACCTTGGATGATTCCGGTGCTATTCCTCCCTCTCCACCCTCCTCTCTCTTACTTATGCCTAATATCCTAATCTCTTCTAAAGATGTTCTTTCTACCCTCTCTGGGCTTAATACTAATAAGGCGTACGGTCCGGACGGTGTTCCTCCTGTTGTTCTCAAAAACTGTGCTTCCGTGCTGACTCCCTGCCTAGGCAAACTCTCTCGTCTCTGTCTATCCTCTAACGTCTTCCCTTCATGCTGGAAGTTTGCTCACATTCAACCTGTCCCAAAGATGGGTGACCGCTCTCAACCCTCTAATTATCGTCCAGTTGCTCTCATCTCATGTCTTTCTAAAGTTTTGAAACTATTCTTGCTTCAAAATTTCTTAAGCATTTCTCTTCTCATAATCTGCTCTCAGATCGCCAGTATGGCTTCCTTAAGGGTCGCTCTACTGGTGATCTTCTTTCTAATCTTACTAACTCTTGGTCATCCTCCTTTCGGGACTTCGGTGAGACTTTTTCTATTGCACTAGACATATCGATGATATCGAAGGCCTTCGATAGAGTCTGGCACAAATCTTTAATTTCTAAACTACCCTCCTTCGGTTTCTATCCCTCCATCTGTGCCTTTGTCTCTAATTTCCTTTGCGGCCGTTCCATAGCCGCGGTTGTGGACGGCCATTGTTCACTTCCTCACCCTATAAACTCCAGTGTTCCTCAGGGCTCTGTCATATCTCCTATTCTCTTTCTAATTTTTATAAATGATCTACTCAACTGTACCTCAATTCCCATCCATTCATACGCAGACGACTCAACTTTACACTACTCCATTAGTTTTTCAGAACACCCCAGCCAGCAATCCCTCAACGACAAACGTAATGAAGCCATAGAACTCATAAATTCTGATCTAAATACTATCTCCAATTGGGGCAGAGAAAACCTTGTTGTTGTTGTTGTTCCCCAAGCTGCCTGGCCGAACAGCCCCAAGGCCCCGAGCAAGGCCAAGGCCATAACCGAGCGCCCCCACAGAACCCTCCCTGCCGACCACAATAAAGCCTGGGTAACCGAAGCCACTCCATGGCGGGGAGCTGAGGAGGGTGCGGAAACGCCCGGGAAACCAAAGACCCACCCAGGGCCCTGTGCCCCTCAGCAATTATGAAGAGAAAGTTGAGGGGCAAAGGAAAAATGTGACGCTTTGGCTTCCAATCTTGGTAGATTGGGAGGTCAATCCACGGAAGAGACGCCGTCACTTGAGATCTAGAAAACATATAAGTAAAAGGAACAGTCAGAGTAAGCTATGGGTATGGCAGAGATCGCTCAGTTCTCACTCTGATAGACCAGCCCATCACCACATGACTAGAACCCAATCCTCTCAGCATCAGCTAGGAAAGGCCCTAGAAAGCCGCCTTTGGCGGGGGGATAGCTCCCCTATTTCAACCCCTTTCGGGGTTGGGCACCCGCCCAGAAAACCTTGTTACCTTTAATGCTTCCAAAACCCAATTTCTCCATCTATCTACCTGTAAGGAACTCCCAGCGGACCATCCCTTATTCTTCAACCATACAAAAATCAATCCTTCATCTTCTCTCAGTATTCTTGGTGTCTCTTTTTCTTCTGCTCTCAGTTGGAAGGACCATATTACCAGTCTTGCTAAGGCAGCCTCCCAGAAGCTGGGTGTGCTCAACCGCCTTAGGGGGTTCTTTTCCCCTGCACAGCTTCTTGCTCTGTACAGGGGCATAGTGCGTCCTTGTATTGAGTATTGTTCACATGTGTGGGGAGGTTCCTCTCACACCGCACTCCTAGACAAAGTTGAAAGGAAGGCCTTTCGTATCATTAACTCCCATCCACTCACCAACTCTCTGCAATCTCTCTCTCTCCGCCGCAATGTTGCATCTCTCTCGCTATTCTTTCGCTACTATAATAATCAGTTTTCCTCAGAGCTTTCCCAGTGTATACCACCTCCTTTACGTAGGGCACGTGGTACCCGACTTGCAACTCAATCCCACCCCTACTCTGTGCAACTCTCCAACCCGAGAGTGAAACGTTACTCTCAGTCTTTCTTCTACTCAACAGCTGAGCTCTGGAACTCTCTCCCAGAATCAGTCTTTCCCTCTTCCTATGACTTAAATTGCTTCAAACTCCGTGTGTCCAGACATTTTGGCTCGAACGTCCCTTGATTTTGGCCCTGTCACTCTTTCAACTATGGGGGAGGCACTCACTATAGGCAGTTCTGCCTTTTGCCTCCCTCAATCACATAGAAAAAATAAATAAAAATAAAAAAATACATAAAAGTTTATCGAGAAGATGAAAAAACACTAAAGGCAGTGTCCAAACCAAAATTGAAAACAACCTATGCATCAAAGCTAAAAACACTGCCCAAAAACACCAAAAAATAATTATGGTAACAGTTAAAATAAAACCCCGGAAATAGTAAAAGATAGGCTAGGCCTGTAGGCCAGCGTTTGACACTGTTGCCAGACACCCGTGTCGCCGATCGGTGGGACCAGAGCGACACCAAGGAGAAGGCAAAAGTGTAAGCAAGACGAAGGAAACTAAAGGAGGACAAGCTTTCCATACGTCGGTGAAAGACGAGGGAAGTGTGCAATAATGGGTAGTGGCCCAAAAAAGCAGCAGTTGTAAGAGAATAAAGGCATGTGCCCCAAACTCAAACAATAAGTCAAGTACAACTCAAGAATACTTCGAAATGCCAAAAATGCACCTTATACACCGAAAACACAACATAAAAGGCAGTGCAAAATTACCCTAAATGAGCATTAAACCTGGCGAACAATGCAAAAACTGCCTGTAATCCACAAAAAGTAACGTTACATAAGAAACAAAGTTAAAATTAACCCACAAAAAAGAAAAAGTGAGGTAGGCCTAGTTCCCCGACAATCGCAAAGCAAATGTCGGACAAAAACACGCCCTCTCAACAAGCAAGCAAAGTCTCCAGTTCCCTAAACACCCTTAAAACTCCTGTGATTTTGCCCATAAAAGCATGTCTATACCACGGAATCATCCTTCTAAAACTTCAAAAGCCCTGAAAAGGCTCACAACTCACCTAAAGAAGCGAAGGGGGTGGAAAAGACAAACACAAGAGCAACAAAATCTGCGGAAGTTCGACCTAGGGTGTGCAGAAAACTGATGAATTTACATGGCCTAGCGCAGGTATGTTGGGTTCACGCATGCGGCCAGAGGGAAGCTAGATGGAGTGGGCAACTATTTTAATTTGTTCTACCCTACTTTTTTCCTTTTTTATTCTCAATAAGTACAGTCTCGAAGTGTGTACAATGTACCTAGTAGAGATTTAAGGTGCTACTCTAGAAGATATTGGACTGCACATGTAGTACAGATAAATCGGCCTGCTATACCAGCGGCTGAACTTATAAACCCTACGTTGGATAACGTAGAGACTACTACTAAATATTTTGATAAATTCCCGACTAAAATCGTTATTACTTATTCATACGTGTCATTATTTATTATTCTCTCTTGCCACGATCTCTATATGCCTCCTCTTCGACCTTGAAACCGGGTGGGTGATATTGGCGCGGAAAATAAACCAATAAACAAGGGAGTAAGAGGAAAAATAGGTGATAATTGAAGAGGGGGGGGGGACACATGTGGAGGAGTGATAAGAGGTATGGAGGGGAATTATCTCACTTAATCACATATTGCTTTGTTTTGACTGTCACTGGGGTCTTTTAAAAAGCTTTTTTGTAGGCCTTGGATCTTAACCCGGCACGCGCGCGCAGGGTGTAGTGAATACCACAGTTCTGGGCGGCAATATTAAGCTCCATTCCTACCTATAATTGTCATTTTACAATAAATATTGTTATTACTTATTCATATGCGCCTATTTTACCTTTAATATGAAGATAGTAACCTGTAACAACAATAATACAAGTGGGAATATCATTTGGTTGGTCAAAATCGTGAATTGTTAGCGAGCGGTTTATTCAGCAATTGTGAGCCAGCCGGCCTCACACCCTCTTCTCTCGAGGGTTGAAGCAGTACTCACACTCTCCCAGTCTCTACCTTACATAAGACACACATGACCACAGCCTAGGATCGGTTTGGAGATGTTTACACAAAAATATACCAATGAATAAGGGAATAACAGGGAAAATAGGTGATAATTGAAGGGGGGATGTGGAGGAGTGATATGAGGTATGAAGGGAAAAAAAAAAAATTTTGTTTAAGTGCTACTGGGGTCTTTTAAAAGTTTTTTTTTTTAGGCCTTACCTCTTAACCCGGGAACTACGGGAAGACTCTTAAGACTTCCCCCGGCGGACTGCGGGAAGACTCTTAAGAGTCAGGGGGGGAAAAATCAATTTAAAACACCAAAAAAAAAACAAAAAAAAAAATGCCCCTGGGCCATGCCAACTATCACTCCTCCACCTCCCCTCCTTCCCCAGTTTCCTCCCCTCCTTCAGTTATCACCTATTTTCCCTGTTATTCCCTTTTCCTGTGGTCTATTTTCGTGCTAACATTAGCGAGTTGGTAGCAGGGCGTTGTCATCACTGTTAGCAAGCGAGTGCAAGAGAGAGAGTATCGATCGACAGTCTCTCTCCAGAGGTGGAGAAAAGTGGTGGGCTGGGAGGTTGTCTCAGCCATACATTGTGTAACTCCCGGCCTGTATCGCCGATTTTGACCATCCAAACGCTGTTTCCACTTGTGTTATTGTTGTAACAGGTTAATACCTTTATAATCAACCTATAATAGGCGCATATGGATAAGTATTAACCCTTGTCTAGCGGGGTGTTTTGGGCTCATTTGTGCATATTCAGGCCCTCCTGAATGATCAATCAAGTATCTGCATGAAAATAAATTTATTCAGCAAAAAACTAGGCGCTAAAAGCTTAAAAATGAGACCAGAACGAGCTACGTAGCACTCGTGGTTCTCTTGCAGTGGTGCCACGAACATGGGAGTTTAGCGTATAGCGGTATATTTTTCCCAGCTATGCTCACTACTGGCTACACTGCCGGCCTCCCGAGAACACAGGGAACATGAGTTAATGGGCAGCGGTAAGCCCTGGGCGTCGGCTGTCTGGTCCGCTGCGCTCCCGGCCATTTGCACTCGATTTTAACCCTTTAAAAGCCTTAATAATGCTCCTAACTTGCTGCAAATTGGTCCACGACTTAAGTCGAGCACCGCCAATAAGGGGTTAATGCTATTTATGGTAAAATAAATATGTTAGTGATGGGAACAGCTCAAATACGTCAGCACAGGAGGTGTCTCATACCCCCCATGCGCACTTCAGAGGTTAAGAGTGTTCTCGCCGTCGCCCACCAAAACCTCTTAACTCCCTCCGACATATTATGTTCCAATAAGTCCGAGGAGGCGGGAGCCCCAGGATCATTGCCACTGCCTCACACTACACTCACAACAACACTGCGGCCGTTAGAATTATCGGAGGGGGCTGAGGTTGCCACCAACGGTTTTATCGTATGGTAACTTATCGGACTTACTGAGCTCATATGACGCAAAATCGCGTCATAAACTTATTGGAGAGGTATAGAGATAAGTCCATATGACGCGATCGCGTCATATGAGTTTTTGGTTATAAGTTCCGTATGACGCGATCGCGTCATATATGTCTGAGGGAGTTAAGAGTGTTCTCGCCGTTCCCGGGTTAAGAGTCCCGTCGCCTTCGCCCAGTAAAGCCTCTTAACTCGGCAGCTGCGCAACCCCTGTAGTATACACCATACCCCTGTGCGTAGGTAATTTGATTTATTCCTCACTAAAATTGTTAATTTACCATAAATATAATTAATACTTATCCATATGTGCCTATTTTATTTTTAATATGAAGATAGTAACATGTGACAACAATAAAACAAGTGGGAATAGTGTTTGGGGGTGACAAACACGAAATATTGCCGAGCGGTTCATTCATGGAGTTGACAGAGAGAGAGAGACAACACCCTAGCTTCACGAGCTCTGGAGAGAGTCTGGAGGTAGTGCGGGCTTGTCTCTCTCTCTCTCTCTCCTCACTCCACCTCCCTCCCTTTCGACCTTGAAACCGGGCAGGAAGTGTTGGCGCCATAAATAAACCGATAATCACAGGAATAAGAGAAAAATAGGTGATAATTGAAGGGGGGAAGGGGGAAGGAGGGGACTGAACAAAAAGCAATAGCCTACAATGCATACACAAGATCAAAAACACATGAAGCCTTTAATTACTTTAGAAACATCAGAAATCATGCCAAAACTGTATTAAACCTAACTAAATCAAACTTTCTCCACAAGCAGGCAAATAAACTTCTAAATAATCCAAATGATAACAAAATATTTTGGTCTACTCTTAACTCATTCAAATCCAACTTCACTACTGCTTCATCCATTCCACCATTAAAATCTCCGACTGGCAATCTTGTAAGTGACCCACGAGGTAAAGCTAACCTTCTTGCGGATATTTTCTCCACCAACTCAACCTTAGATGAAATAAATCAAGATGTCCCTGTACTTAATTTTAATTTGCCTGAAATTCCCTCACTTAAGATCCACACCAGACATGTCAAAACTATTTTGCAGAATCTCTCAGTAGATAAGGCTCCTGGTCCAGATGAAATACCTCCAATAGTACTTAAGAATTGCTCCTTGGTGCTCGCTCCTGTATTGGCAAAAAATTTCCGTCTGTGTACTCATACCTCATGCTTCCCAGTACCCTGGAAAGAAGCAAACATCCATCCAGTTCCTAAAAAAGGTGCCTCTTCAGATCCATCAAACTACAGACCAATAGCTATAGCTTCCACTCTTGGTAAAGTCTTTGAAATTATATTAAATAATCACATAATTAAGCATCTTGAGAATAATAAATTAATCAGTGATAGGCAATATGGTTTTAGACGATGTCGATCAACTGCAGACATGCTTTGCCTTCTTACGCATCAATCAACCAAGCTACAGACCAACATGGTGAAACACATACAATAGCACTGGATATATCAAAGGCATTTGATAGAGTCTGGCATCAATCCTTATTGTCGAAGATGTCACACTACGGCCTTGCATCATTAGTTCCACTAATTTCTTCTTATCTTCATAACAGAAAAATACGTGTAATGGTAGATGGCCTTTATTCTCAATTTCACTCAATAAATGCTGGTGTTCCCCAGGGATCAGTTTTGGCCCCAATTCTGTTCCTCATTCATATCAATGATCTCATATCTACCACTCATAATCCAATACATTCCTACGCAGATGACTCAACACTCCACAGTTCCTTCACATTTACCAATTCTTTCACCAACCCGATCTTATAAATTCAAAAATAAACACTGCAATTTCTCTGAACCAGGACCTTTCTAGAATTAATGGATGGGGACAAAAGAATCTAGTTTCCTTTAATGCACAGAAAACCAAGTACATTAAATTTTCTAACCGACAGAATCTCACTGACTCCCATATATTTGTTAATGATGTAAATATTCCCACTTCCCCTAGTATTGACATTCTCGGTGTAACATTAACTACTAACTTGAGCTGGACACATTATGTTAGAAGCATTGCTAAGAATGCCTCTAAAAAACTGGGACTCCTGTACAGAGTTCGAGAATTCTTCACTGACGAGCAGTTGGCCGTGATATATAAAAGTCATGTGCGTTCTCAGATGGATTACTGTTCACCTCTGTGGGGTGGAAGTGGAGTGGTTGCATTGAGGCAGTTGGACAAAATTCAAAATAAAGCTATTAGATTAATCAATAACCCTGCAGTCACACAGGACCTTCCTACATTATCCATACGAAGAAACGTTGCATCCCTTGCATTATTCTACAGATATTTTCACAGCAATTGTTCCGAGGAACTTGCTTCAATTGTGCCGCCTCTTCACATCTTTCCCCGTAGAACTAGGGCAGCTGAGAGCGCCCATGAATTTACACTTTCTCCTCCACAATGCAGAACTTCTGCTTATCAGAATTAATTTATCCCCAGAGCTACTACTCTTTGGAATTCACTTCCCTCGAATTGCTTTCCACAAACTTACAATCTACAAATGTTTAAATCCTGTTGTTACAAACATTTTATGAATGGAGGATGCCTTTAGGCAGATTGTTTGGACCTTTTTGTTTTATCTGTGTTTTTCCTGCCTCCGTTCATTGTCTCTTAAAAAAAAAAAAAAAATATGAAAGAGTAATTGGAGGTATGGAGGGGAATTATCTCACTTACACCATTTTTTTTTTTTTTTTTAAGTGCCACTGGGGTGTTTTAAGTTTTTTTTAGGCCTAGGATCTTAAAAGTCTCCCCGCAGTCGCCCAGTAAAACCTCTTTAGAGTCTCCCCGCAGCTGCCGGGTTAAGAGTCTTGGCGCCGTTCCCGGGTTAATGAGGAGCCCATTAGAGGAAAGCATGAGGTAGTGTTGTCGTATGTGGCACAATAGCACATTGGGCTTATGATATATTGCACTTATGATGTGATGTGTATGATAGTGTTTAGTTGAGCGTGTGGCAGGGCGGCTTGTCTGCGTCTCGGTTGCAATAGTGATGGCTCTCATGCCACCACCACTGGGAAGATTTAATGAATAACCTGACACCAGCAGAATGTCTAATCCTAATAACAGAAACCATGACCCAAATCTGTAGCCACCATATACCTGCAAGACAAACAAGACGAAGAAGCAAACAACATTGGGAAAGAAGGAGGCTGTACAGAAGAAGAAAATTACTCACACAAAGACGCACACATCAAAATCTACAGGATAGGCAAAAGGCCGAAATAGATAGAGAAATTGTGGAAATTGAACAAAGGCTAAGAATATCATATGAACTACAACATATGGAAGAGGAGAGGAAAGCTATTGCAGGTATAAAGGAAAATTCCAAATACTTCTTTTCATACGCCAAACAAAAGGCTAAAACAGCATCAAACATCGGCCCGCTAAGCAAAGGGGATGGCTCATTCACAGGGAACAAAAAGGAAATGAGCGAACTCTAACGCAGGCAGTATGAAATGGCATTCAGTGAGCCTGATGAAACTAAAGCCATCAGAGACCAAAATATATTTTTCATGGAAACCTTCCCCACGGAAACCCCCCAGATGCAGGATATTGATTTTGGTCCAAAAGACATAGAAGAGGCCATTTCCAACATGCCATCCCATTCGATACCAGGCCCGGACTCATGGAGTTCGATCCTAATGAAGAAATGTAAGGAAAACCTCTCAAAACCCCTGGCTATAATGTGGAGAAGGAGTCTAGACACTGGTAAAATACCAGATACAGTAGCTTGAAAAACGCAATAATTGCCCCACTGCATAAAGTAGGGAGTAAAGCATTACCAAAAAACTACCGCCCGGTAGCTCTAACCTCCCACATCATTAAAGTTTTCGAGTGAGTCCTGCAAAGCAAAATCTCAACATTCATGGAGGCAAATGAACTACACAACACCGGTCAACATGGGTTTAGAGCGGGAAGATCATGTCTCTCACAACTTTTGGAACACTATGACAAAATTCTTAAAGCGCTAGAAGAAAAGAAAACGTGGATGTCATTTACACCGATTTTGCTAAGGCATTTGATAAATGTGACCATGGTATAATGACGCACAAACTAAAAGCAAAAGGTATAACGGGGAAAATCGGACGGTGGATATACAATTTCCTCGTAAACCGGAAACAATCAGTAGCAGTAAACCAAGTCACATCCGACCCTTCGGATGTCAAAAGCTCAGTGCCCCAAGGAACAGTGCTAGTTCCCCTTCTGTTCCTCATACTAATTAGCGACATAGATACCAACACTAGACACAGTACGGTGTCGTCTTTTGCTGATGACACAAAATTAAGCAAGATAGTAAACACACAAGAGGACACGGGCCAACTGCAGGAAGACGTAAATGTAGTGTTCCAGTGGACCAGGGAAAACAACATGTAATTCAATGAACAAAAATTCCAATTAATACGGTACGGAGATAATAATGGCGTTAAAGAAAATACAAATTACTTAACAGAATCTAACCACATAATAGAACGGAAAGACAGTGTGAAAGACCTTGGGGTGTTAATGTCTGAAAATATGGGTTTCAAAGTACTTAACCAGGTCAAAGTTGCGGCTGCGAAACGTCTAACAGGTTGGATTCTGCGTACATTCAAAACACGCGGTGAATTACCTATGATAACACTTCAAATCTCTAGTGCTACCGCGGCTTGAATACTGTAGCGTATTAACATCCCCATACAAAGCATGTGAAATAAATGACTTAGATAGTGTACATAGAAATTTCACTTCGCATATAAGTTCGGTAAAACAGCTACACTATTGGGAGCGTTTAACCCTTCCAGCCCGGCTGTCCTTATATAAGGACACCGCGGCAGTTGGGCAGGACCCCGGTGTCCTTATAACAGGAAGTACTGTAAGCTTGAAAGCCTATTCAGCTTGTTTTGAAAGCCGTCCGTCCGACGCATGTAAACACAGCCGGTTGGACCGACGCCGCGCACCTCCGAACACAAGAAGGAGAGGCGTAGTTTGTTTTTGTGTGTCTGTATGTTGTTATTTCAGTAGTGAAAAGTCTCATATGGCTAAAATCGCGGCAAAATGCGCTCCACGGAAATCGTCATCACAACTGAACCAGTTGACTTAGAGAGCTCTACTCAACGCCAGTCTACAGATTGGAAACCACAGTACATTTAAACATGCGTGGACATTTTCTAGCAGTTAAAACAACTAAGATACGGTAGCCTAGGCCTAGACGTTTTTCGGCCAAATCGCCCGGGTACCCGACACTGTCCTTAGGACAGGCAGGCTGGGGGGGGGGGGGGGGAGGAGGGTTAAGAGCACTGAAACTGTACTCGCTGGAACGTAAAAGAGAACATTACCTAATAATATACACGTGGAAAATCGCAGAGGGTTTAGTACCAAACTTACATACTCCGATAGTCATGAACTTCAGTGATAGGAGAGGCTGGGAATGCGATATCCCCCGGATGAATAACAGGGGTGCTATGGGCTCTCTGTGAGAGGGCTGGTTATCACACTGAGACCCACGTCTCTTCAACAAACTCCTACGGCGAGTAAGAGACATGAGGGACGTCTCGTTAGACAACTTCAAGAGAGCCCTCGATGTTGAACTGCAAAAAGTGCCAGACGAGCCCATCTTCGCAAGGGAGCGAGCTGTCGTTTCAAACAGTCTGCTGCACCAAATCACCACCCAGAACGAGGGGCAGCACGCTCCTCGGTGCCACTAGAAGTGTGGCGAACACATCACAAGGTAAGCTACCACAGACATACAACCCAAACAAACCAAACATACGCACGCACAGCTGTCAGTCTGACTCCGTCCTCTCCCGTTTGGGGGTTGCCAACTTGTACTTACTTGACCAATACCCAAGTGCAGAACATGTGTCAATCTCGGTCCTGCACTAACCTTATTTGGGGTATATATAAGGTCCAGTCTAGCTGATGGCTGAGAACCATCGGTGGGACTGCGCATTACACAATTACACTACGTCTCGGAGCCATCGCTTGGGCTCAACTGGTTAATAACGCCACCAAGTATATTCTTGAAATTACCCAACTCTCAAATGCGAATGTGGACGCCATATTCAAGCTGTCGAACTAGAGACTATTCACCCGATAGCCATAAACAGAGTCCCTTTATCAACTCTGCGTAAGCAGAGTTTGGTATCCCCCCCCCCCCCCCCGGTATAGTGGGTACCACAAAAAAAACAAATCTGTCATCGTTGTTGTCGTCCGTCTGTCTCCAAACTCCTAGACCGTTGGACGGATTTTCACCAAATTTCACACAGACATTTGTTGCGTGAATGCGAACGTCAGTCAAAAAATATTTTTTTAATTTATTCAATAGTTATGATTTTAGGGCCAAAATATGGTTTTACCCCCCCCCCCCCCCTCCCACCCCAAACCCTCTTGACCCCCCCTCCCCCCCCCAATGATGGCGTTCTTAGCCCCACACTAAGAACGCATTCGTTCTGGGAGCGAAAATATCTCGCTACACATTTGCTAGGTTAAGTTAGTTTAGTTGGCACTAGAAGTGATGGTAGTAATATTTGGATTGATGGTGATAGTAGTGATGATGGTGATAATAGTAATGATGATGGTTGTAGTTGTATTGATGATGACAGTAGTGATGATAATGACAGTAGTAGATATGATGGTGACAGTAGTAGATATGATGGTGACAGTACTAGTAGTAGTAAAGATGGTCATAATAGTAGTGATGATGGTGACAAATAATGATGATAGTTGTAGTGATAATAATGACAGTAGTGACGATGGTGTGAGTATTAGTGATGATGGTGAGTAGTAGTGAGGATGGTTAAAGTTGTAGTGATGGTGACAATAGTTGTGGTGATGAAGATCATAGTAATGGTGATGATGGCAGTAGTAGTGATGATGGTGACAGTAGGATAAATGATGGTAATATTTGTGACAGTAGTAATGATGATGGTTATAGTAGTAGTGATGATGTTAACAGTAGTAATGATGATTGTAAGATGGTGGTGATGATATTAGTAATTGTTAATATATTAGCACAGTCACGCCAAAGTGGCGCAGGTTGACTGGCTCGACCTGCACTAAGCTCGTCCGCCTCGAGCCAATGGCAGGCCGCCGAGTCGTAGGCTGGCTGATGACGTCATCGGCTGGATGGACGTATGGTCGGCTGGTCCATGCGAACGACCGGCAGTTGTCTCCAGGATTTCAGTGAGTGCGGTTGCTTCCGTATATCTATTAACATTGGTAGCAGAGCGTAGTTCGGGCATTATGGCGTGCTCACTGAAATGGCCTCCGAAATTAGAGTGTGATGAAGAATACGAAATGTGGAAGGAGGATGTGGGTTGTTTGGTGTCGACTTACAACGATTGATAAGAAAAAGAGGGCTTTGGCGATCCATCTGTCACTTTCCGGAGGGCTAGAATTGCCTCTTCTGAAATAGATAAGACCACATTGGAGGCCGACGATGGCGTGGAAGTGTTATTGAAAAGGCTTGATGACGTATTCCTGGTCGATGAAGGTAGAAGGAAGTTTGCAGCATTTGAGGCTTTATATAGCCTACGGAGGAAGGAGAAAGCAGAGATAAAGGAATTTGTGTCAGAATTCGAACATGCGTACCACGGAGTTACCAAACAAGGATTGGAGCTTGATGATTCAGTGTTGGCCTTTATGTTATTGGCCTCCTGTGTGTTGGAGGAGAGGGAGAAGCAATTAGTCATGTCGGCAACCCAAGTGGTACCGTACGCAAATATGAAGGCGACGCTCAACCGTATCTTTTCAAGTGGTGCGATGGGACTTGGCGCCCACATACAGGTAAAATCGGAACCTTAATTTGTGGGATATGATGGCAATGTTGGTGAAAGTGAGGAAGCCCTGTATGTGAGCGGAAACAGTCGCGGTAGACGTGGTTGGCGTGGACAGCAAGGCTATGAACGTGTGCGTGGTAATAGAGGACATCAACGACAGGACAGGAGGAAGAGTTGTTGATGATGCTTTTATTTTATACTAGCCCACTGGGCCTAGGCCCTCTCAAGGCTAGTGGTGGAGGAGGTGGTACAGAGTTTAAAGTCACGTATATTTCAGCAGTTATATGTCATTGTATAAATTTATCGCTCTCAGAAAGTGACAAATAGGGGTGAAATTGAAAGAGTCTGAGTCAGAGAGGATGCCATGTAATGAGGTGTTCAGCAAGAATCTCCGTCTTTCAGATGCATAGACGGGACAAATACAAAGAAAGTGAAAAACAGTCAATGATGTATGGCAATGTTGGCATTCAGGTGGTGGACCACGAGGGGTGGACATCAGGTAACCATGTGTGAGGCGTGTGTGGCCTAAACATAATCTAGTTAATAGGGTTTGGTCTGCACGTGAACCATTAATTGAAGAGGGCCACAAGTGTATGTCATCCTTAATGGAGCGAAGGTGGCCAGTTAATGGTTGCGCTCTCCACTCAACTCGCCAAGCGTCATAAACATGGCGACGGAGGACAGGGAGCATATCCTCCGAACGCAGCAAAGTAGTAGAGGGTGTACCATGACACGCTTGCTTAGCGAGGAAGTCTGCACGCTCATTCCCGGGAATTCCTACATGCGCAGGGATCCAGCACAGTGTGATGGAACGATTAGCGCACTGTAATTTGTGTATTGTGTGGATGATAGTCTTGACCAATGGGTCCTTGGGGGAGATTGTGCTTAAAGCACCTTGAATAGCCCATAATTCAGCAGTGAAAACCGTGGAGTGATGGTGTAAGGTACTTTGATACAAGCCATGGTCTGAGACTGCAGCGCAACCCACGGCATCCGTAGTTGTCGAGCCATCGGTGTAAATGAAAACAGCCGGGATGTGATCATCAAGATGTTGTAAAGCGAGATGTCGACATTGAGATGGGGCTTGGGCATCAAGTTGATCCGCTAAGTGAAAGCAAACTGTAGGGTGTTTTAGGGTCCACGGAGTGATGTGACTAGGAGGGGGAGTTATGGGAGGAACGGTGATACTGTAAGTGGAGAGCAATTGGCGAGAGGACAGGAGGAAGAAAAACCCAGTTGGGGCACTTGGTAAAATAACCAAGTGTGCTATTTGTGAATCAATATATCACTGGGCACGTGATTGCTCTGATGCCTACGAGAACAGAGGGGGACATGCTGGGTACAATGAGGAACCAGTGAACTTATTCGTGGGCTATGTGACTGATAATGTGAGCGAAGACAAATTACTGAAACTAGTGAGTGAATCAAAAGGGTGTGCTGTCCTAGATATGGGTTGTACAAACACTGTGTGTGGTTCACGTTGGCTCGACGAGTACATACAGGGGTTGACTGACCATGAGCGCAGACTTGTGAAGGAGGAATGCTCTAATTCCAGCTTCACTTTTGGCAATGGTATTTCCGTGACTTCCTACAAGAAAGTTACGTTTCCCTGTTGTATAGGGGATATACATGCCACTATTACTACTGATGTGGTGAGATGTAATTTACCGTTGTTACTGAGTAGGGTTTCTATGAAAAGAGCCAAAATGGTAATAAATTGTGAAACAAATCAGATCAAAGTGAATGGAAAGAAAAGAATCGTAAATTTGAAAACCTCATCATCAGAACACTATCTGTTGCCGCTATCGGCTTGACTAGACGGGGCAGTTGGTATCACTGTGGCTCTGGCATTATCCAATGACGGGGACCTAGAGAAGAAAGCTTTGAAACTTCATCGTCAGTTTGGACACCCTACAGCAGAGAAATCGAAGAAGCTTGTAAGGGATGCCGATATCAGAGACTCAAACCTGGAACGGAGGATCGATAAAGTGACAAATGATTGTACAGTGTGTAGAAGGTATAAGAAACCGAGCCCGAGACCAGTGGTAGGTGTCCCGATGGCTCACAGATTTAATTAGGTGATTGCTATGGACCTTAAGTCGTGGGGCAAGAAGTATTTCTTGGTGATAGTGGACCTGTATACAAGATATTTTACATCTGTAGTTATTCATGACAAGAATGCAGGCACTATTATTCGTTGGATATTTCTCAGTTGGGTTGTGTTATTTGGTGCCCAGGAAAAATATTGTCAGATAATGGCTGTGAATTTAATAATTCAGACATGAGGTCTCTGGGTGAGTCATTTAACGTTAAGATACTGACTACGGCAGCTGAAAGCCCTTGGAGTAATGGTGCTTGTGAGAGGCTCAATGCTGTGTTGGGTGGAATGGTTACCAAGATTTTGGCGGATTGTCCTAGCTGTAGTCTGGATGTTGCTCTGGCTTGGGCTGTGGCTGCCAGGAACGCACTGTCAACCTTCTCAGGTTTCTCGCCTAACCAGTTGGTGTTTGGCCAGAACCCTGGGATTCCTGGAGCTTTTTATGATAACCTGCCAGTGCTAGACGGCGAGGCCATACCTGCTGGTATAGTTAAGGATAACCTGACTGCACTTCACGCTGCAAGACGAGCATTTACCATAGCGGAATCTAGTGAAAGGCTGACTAGAGCACTTCGTCATAATGTGCGGGAAAGCGACCCTGGAGACCTACACTACGGAGATGATGTTTACTACAAGCGTCTAGACAGTAATAAGTGGCGCGGACCTGGTACAATAATAGGGAGAGACGGGAAGCAGTTTTTGGTAAAGCACGGTGGAATGTGTGTTAGGGTACACACATGTCGAATTGTCATGTGCCATGGCACCATACCAGTGTTGATACTGCTGCCGTGTCAAATGATGTGGATGTGCCCCATTCTTCTCCCCATACTCTGGACGTACCTAGTGAACGTGGTAATGTGGTGCCTAGTTTTGTAGATTTAGACCTAGACTCGGATGATGACGAACATCCTGGTAACATTGTTGATGTTGTGGGTGGTGGGGGTCAGGTTGCTGTGGAGGTCCCCCCCGGTGACATACGTCAGACGGATGCCGGTGCTATCGCTTCTGGTGTGTCTGAACGTAATGTAGTGAAAATTAAAGTGGGTCAAAGGATCAAGGGTATTGATAAAGCGAGTGGTGAGTGGATATCAGGCAAAATTGTTAGTCGAGCTGGGAAGATGACTGGTAAATACCCCAACTGCTACAACATTAAGAGTGACAAAGATGGTAATATTAATTGGATGGATCTGGACAAAGATCTTACGTCGTGGGAAACTGTGGACGAGGCGACAGAAATGCTTGTGTTTTTTTAATACGGATGACGTGGTATGTGCTAAGGAAAGAGAAATTGAGAATTGGAGGAACAATGAGGTGTATGACGAGGTGGATGATGTGGGTCAACGTGCCATATCTGTACGTTGGGTGGTCACAGAGAAGCTGAAGAATGGGAAGACTATTGTGAAGGCACGTTTGGTGGCCAGGGGTTTTGAAGAGGACACTGTAGAGCTGCAGAAGAATTCTCCCACTTGGTCAAAGGAGGCTGTCCGTTTGGCGATATCCCTCGCCTCAGCTAATGGTTGGTTATGCCACACCATGGATATACAAGCTGCGTACCTACAGGGAAACAATATAGAGCGTGAAGTGTACCTGCGACCTCCTCCCGAGTTCGACAATGGTTTATTGTGGCGTCTGCGGAAGACGGTGTATGGTTTATGCGATGCAGCCAGGCAATGGTACATGAGGGTGAAGGACCAGCTGATATGTCTAGGTGCCAAAATCTCGTCCCTGGACCCTGCATTATTTTCGTGGAGTCGAAGTGGTGGAACAGAAGGTATCATCTGCATATATGTGGATGACTTCTTGTGGGCTGGTACTGTGAATTTTGAGCAGCAAGTCATAAACCAGTTGCGTAGGACCTTCCAGGTCGGGACTTCAGATTCCAAGTGCTTTAAGTATGTGGGGCTCAACGTAGTTACCACAGAGGATGGCAGTGTCACAATCAACCAGTTCCAGTATGGAGCATCATTGACGCCGGTTACGCTGAGCAAGCGTCGAGCATTAGAGAAGACTAGTGATTTGTCAGACCAGGAGAGAACTAAATATCGTGCGTTGATCGGGCAACTGAATTGGATGGCTACTCACATTCGCCCAGATATAGCGTTCGATGTGTGCGAACTGAGTGTTTCACTTCCAAAGGCTACGGTGTCAGACATATTAAGACTAAATAAGGTGATTGGGCGTGTGAAGTCGGATAATGTACGATTATTAATCCGAAGATTGGACCTTTAGAAGAGTGCCACATTGAGTGCTATGCTGACGCATCGTTCGCCAACCTGCAGGACCATGGGTCTCAAGGAGGCTTTATCATCTTTCTGTGCAACACTGATAATGTGAGAGGCCCTGTTTACTGGCAATCAAGGAAAGTTCGACGGGTGGTAAAGTCAACTCTTGCTGCAGAGACCCTGGCACTTGTGGATGGTGCTAGTACTGCTGTGTATGTGGCGAGTATTCTGCAGGAGATCTCCGGATGTGGGGGTATCCCTATCAAGTGTTTTGTAGACAACCGCAGCCTAGTGGAAGCCCTATACTCCTATAAATTGGTGGACGACAAGCGTCTGCGAATTGATATATCAGTGCTTGAGAGATATGTTGGAAAAAGGGGAATTAAAGGAGGTAACATGGGTGGCAACATCAACACAACTAGCAGACTGCCTTACCAAGAAGGGCGCGTCGACGGAGCGGCTGCGGGAGGCAGTCAGTAGGGATTAGGTGTTGCCGGCAAGCAGCAACATGTAAGAAATGTAATTATGTACATAGTTGTATGTACTTAAGGGGATCCGCAAAGAAAAGAAAAGAAAATAGCGAGTGTGTTAATATATTAGCACAGTCACGCCAAAGTGGTGCAGGTTGACTGGCTTGACCTGCACTAAGCTCGTCCGCCTCGAGCCAATGGCAGGCCGCCGAGTCGTAGGCTGGCTGATGACGTCATCGGCTGGATGGACGTATGGTCGGCTGGTCCATGCGAACGACCGGCAGTTGTCTCCAGGATTTCAGTGAGTGCGGTTGCTTCCGTATATCTATTAACAGTAATGATGGTTGATACAGTAAACTTCCGTTAATCCGAAGGGCAGCGGACCGGCTCTCGTTCGGATTAGTGGATTTTTCGGATTATCGGACTTTACCCCTATGAACCTGTGTATGACGAAAACATTGAGACATTAGGCCACCCATATGACACAATGGTGCACACACACATATCATATGTTCATGAAATCACTTCAAAAGTTTACCATTGTCATTGTAGCCTATTAACTACTTCAAAACATTCAGATTAATGGTCAAAGGAATCTGCTGATATAAACGTCTTCTTCTTCTTCCGTCTACTAGCGAGTTTGTCTTGCTCTTGAAGATCAGATGTGGTTCGGGAAGTAATGCCTTAACAACGGCACTTCCCTGAGAGGTTCTTGTAATTTTCCTTTTGTGATTTTCCTTTTGTGACGTGCTCTGTTATATTATATTGTATTGAAAGCACCCTTGTCTTGTTGTCTTGAAAGCACCCTTGGGATGCTCCGATCACTGAACTATAAATAGTAGCGTATCGGAACATCCAAAGGTGCGTTTTCAAGCTCAAGACTAATACGTCCAAAGGTGCGTTTTCAAGCTCAAGACTGAATGCGCTTGCAGAAAATGCGGTGCAAGCCAGTAGCGCATCGGAGCGTCCCAAGGATGCGTTCAAGAGCAAAACAAACTCTCTAGCAGACGATGTGGAAGAAGAAGAAGACGAAGGTGTTTACGATTATATCAGTAGCTTCCTTTGACCATTAATCTGAATGTTTTGAAGTAGATAATAGGCTACAATGACAATGGTAAACTTTTAAAGTGAATTCATGAACATATGATATGTGTGTGCTCCATTATGTGTCATTTGAGTGGCCTAATGCCTCAAAAAGGGGACTTTGGGACTTCTTGAAATTCGGACCATCGGGTGAATTCGGATTTGGCCTCAAATTGAAAAATTCGGACTATTGGGAGATTCGAATCATCGGTCGTCGGATTAACAGACTTTTACTGTAGTTGTAGTATCAATGATGATAGTAGTGATTAAGATGGTAGTGACAATGGTGACAGTAGTAGTGATGATGGTGAGAGTAGTAGTGATGATTGTAATTGTAGTAGTGATGATGATCATATTAATGGTGATGATGAAAGTAGTCGTGATGATTGTGGCAGTTGTAGTGATGATGGCAGTAGTAGTGGTGATGGTGATTGTGATTGATGATGATATTAGTAGTGATGATGGTAACCCATCGCAGAGTTGGGTATGCCGTTTTGATTTTGGGCAAAACGGCACATCTACTTTATTTTAGTCTCGTTAGACAGCTTCAAGCTCTCGATGTCGAACTACAAAAAGTGCCAGACAAGCCCATCTTCGCAGGGGAGCGCTCCACCCCTTCGAATAGTCTGCTGCACCAATTCTCAAACAACAACGAAGGGCGGTGCGCTCCTCAGTGCCACCAGCAAGAGTGGCGAACTCCACACAGGTGAACATAGGTAGGTGATTGTTACTTTCAATGCTTCCAAAACTAAATTTCTCCATCTGTCTACTCGTCGCCCCCTTCCAGAAAACTATGAGCTACTCTTCAACAACATACAAATTAACCCTTCATCTTCTCTTAACCTCTGAAGTGCGCATGGGGGGTATGAGACACCACACTCCTGTGCTGACGTATTTGAGCTGTTCCCATCACTAACATTGTTATTTTACCATAAATAGCATTAATACTTATCCATATGCACCTATTATAGGTTGATTATAAAGGTATTAACCTGTTACAACAATAAAACAAGTGGAAACAGCGTTTGGATGGTCAAAATCGGCGATACAGGCCGGGAGTTACATAATATATGGCTGAGGCAACCTCCCTTCCCACCACTTTTCTCCACATCTGGAGAGAGACTGTCGATCGATACTCTCTCTCTCTCTCTCTCTCTTGCACTCGCTTGCTAACAGTGATGACAATGCCCTGCTTGCAACTCGCTAATGTTAGCACGAAAATATACCACAGAATAAGGGAATAACAGGGAAAATAGGTGATAACTGAAGGAGGTGAGGAAAGTGGGGAAGGAGGGGAGGTGGAGGAGTGATATTTGGCATGGCCCAGGGGCAAAAAAAAAAAAAAAAAAAAAAATTGGGGGTGTTTTAAATGGATTTTTTTTTCCCCTGACTCTTAAGAGTCTTCCCGCAGTCCGCCGGGGAACTCTTAAGAGTCTTCCCGCAGTTCCCGGGTTAATATTCTCTGTGTCTCTTTTACCTCTGATCTCTCTTGGAAAGATCATATTACCACTCTTGCTCAAACAGCTTCCCAGAAGCTGGGTGTACTCAACTGCCTCCGGGGGTTTCTTTACCCCAGCGCAGCTTCTTACTCTGTACAGGGGCACAGTGCATCCATGTATTGAGTATTGTTCACACGTGTGTGGAGGATCCTCTCACACCACTCCTAGACAAAGTAGAAAAGAAAGCCTTTTGTCTCCCATTAACTCATGTCACCTCACCAATTTTCTGCAGTCTCTTTCTCTTCGCCGCAATGTTGCATCTCTTCGACTATTCTACCGCTATTACAATGATCAGTGTTCTCAGAGCTCTCTCAGTGTATACCACCCCCTCTTCGTAGAGCACATAGCACCCGTCTTGCAACACAATCCCACCCCTACTCTGTGCAGCTCTCCAACCCAAGAGTGATACATTATTCTTAATCTTTCTTCAATTCTACAGCTGAGCTCTGGAACTCTCTCCCAGAATCAGTCTTTCCCTCTTCCTATGAATTACATTTCTTCAAACTCCGTGTGTCCAGGCAGTTTGGCTCGAACGTCCCTTGATTTTGGCCCTGTCACTCTTTCAACTCTGGGGGAGGCACTCGCTACAAGCAGTTCTGCCTTTTGTCTCCCTCACATACAGTAGAAACAAATATAATTACAAAATTATGCTCTATAGGCTAGTTGCCTTTATGCCCCTGGAAGTGATTAATTGACCAAAACAATGCAACTTCATTCAAATTTTCTTGTATTCCCTCTTACACTCAATCCTGTCCCAAAACACCATTGCCCCAGTTTGACACCCTGGTTCTGAGCATAATAAGGTCACACCAGTTTGAATCTTTGAACCTTTAAAGCAAAGTTCTGAAGCACCTGGGCTATAATGTATTATATTGTCTTGATTACATTCGGTACTGATTCAAATGAGTGCTTCACCATTTATGCTCTTGACTGTACTGTGATATTTGGAAGTGAACCATAATGCTATAACTGAGATATGGCTTTCATAACATGAATAAAATTGCCTAGTCAGAATCTAAAGAATCTATCTATCTATTGCCGGACGCCGTGATCCCCGATGGGGTGGCCACGAACGAAACGCCCTCATGCACCTCTGTCCCCAGTCAGTCGACGCCCCTCCCATCCAGCACCACTTTCACGCATATACCTTTTAACTCCATCCTTCCACCTCTCACTTGGTCTACCTCCTTTGGTCTACCTTGGTCTCTGTCCTTCCACCTCATCTCATACACTCTCTTAGTCATTCTCTCGCTTCCCATATGTTCCACATGGCCGAACATCTCAAGGTGTTCCTTTTCACGCTTTCCAGCACATCTACATCCACACATATTTTGTTTTGTAAACAAACGCTCTCTTACTATTTTATATCAAATCGTAGCCCCTAATTTTATCCATTACCTACTGTAGTAAGTATCTATTTAACTGCCATGTATGTAAGTAAAGCTTTGCATATTAATTTGCTAATAAACAATATTGTTTACTAACTAACCTGCCTACAGGGACTAACGCCAACGCCATTTTGTAAACAAACTTTTTTGGGGGATTATACATATTAAATTCCAGCCAATTTTGTACCAAATTTAAGTGCATTCATTTATCTTTTCCCCCTAGACATATTCTTGACTTTTTCTCCTCAGACTGATTTTACTTTAAGCTAAGGGTGGTATTTGTACAAACTAACCTAGCCTAACCCAACCTGCCAAGCTTTTAACCTAACCCAAACCTAGCCTAGCCTATAGCCAGCCAATCTGTTTTTTATTATTAACTCTTGTAGATATTGTATTTAGTATCCTACTGTAGCTACTGTATATATATCTGTAATTTTAGTTGTTGCTTGCACGATCTTGTAGTAACCTTTGACTGATACACTTTTTTATCTAAAAAGAGTAGGCTACTGCTTTACTAGGCTTCAGCGACACCAGGTCCATCTGTTGACACAGTATATTAACCCCTTGTGTGCAGTCACACTTTATTTTTATATAATCTCTATTTGGTGAATTGAATATTTAGTTACATATTCTGTTATATATATATATTTGTTTAAGGTTAGGTTATTTTTGTTTTTGGTTAGTCTAGGCTATCATCCCTGGTGGCCTATTTATGTGTACAGTACTTCAATTTTTAAATTTTCAGTTAGGCTATCACCGCTGGTGGCCTATTTCTGCATACCGGTATTTCATAATTTTTGTTTTCGGTTATTTTTGTTTTCGGTTAGTCTAGGCTATCATCCCTGGTGGCCTATTTCTGCGTACTTAAATGTTTAAATTTTCAGTTAGGCTATCACCGCTGGTGGCCTATTTCTGCGTACCGGTATTTCATAATTTTTGTTTTCGGTTATTTTTGTTTTCGGTTAGTCTACTGTAGGCTATCATCCCTGGTGGCCTATTTCTGCGTACTTAAATTTTTAAATTTTCAGTTAGGCTATCACCGCTGGTGGCCTATTTCTGCGTACCGGTATTTCATAATTTTTGTTTTTGGTCATTTTTGTTTTCGGTTAGGATAGGCTATCACCCCTGGTGGTCTATTTCTGTTTAAATAAAAATTAAATTGTTTTCGGTTCAGTTATCACTGCGTATTTAAATTTAATTTTGTTTTGTTTTAATTTTCGGTTAGGCTATCACCGCTGATAACCTATTTGTGCGTATTTCAAATTTTTTGTTTTCAGTTAGGCCTATTTATGTAAGTGAAGTGACCTGAAGTAAGTTAAGTGTTTTTAAAGTGAGATAAGTGTATTTTAAAGTGAGTTTAGTGTTTTTAAAGTGAGTTAAGTGTTTTTAAGTGAGTGAAGTGATCTGAAGAAAGTGATCGTCACCATGCCTCGTGCCTGTACCAACTGCACCGGTAGGTTTGGTGCTTCCATGTTTGCTCCTGCCGATCCACAAGTCTGCCGACTCTGCCAGCAACGAGAGGATTTGACAGCAAAATTGGATGAAGCCCACAACAAGATCAACGCCCTCACCAGGAAGCTGGAATCACTCCAAGAATTTGTAACACTCAACGTTGGAGTATCACTAACTCCAATTGTTTCAACTCCAGCATCCACCACCGCCCCAACGTCATCTGCCAACAATCCAACACCTGCAGTAGCCACTGCAGCAGATGCTTCTGATGAACCTGAGCCGACATCAAACCAGGACAGCCGCCCTGTTCACCTTAGTCTCTCCCCCATTCCTCATGCAAGAAGCCTGCTAGCACGAACAGTACCAACCCCTCGCCCCCGTTCTAACCACTCCTCTCCCCGATCTGTACGCAGAGTCTTGCCACCACAGATTTCCGGATTTACACCAGTGAGGAACGGTGCACGACCAACGCAGAAAACGTCTCATCTACCAGTCACAATGTCAAACAGATTTGAGATCTTGGTAGAGATGAAAGACGAACCAGAAGAGACCAGGCTCGTTGGGGATTCCATCCTACGAGGACAGGTCGAAGAGTTCTGCGACAGAGTCCCAAATCGACGAAAAAGATTTTGCATCCCAGGAGCTGGACTGGACGACATTGTGGAAGCCTTCGAAGATACCACAAAGGATGCAAACGAAAATACCCTTTTTGTCATCCATGCTGGTTCAAATGACATCATGCGCACCAGATCCGAAGAGTTGATGGAGAAATATCGCAAGATGATCCAGCACTACAAAAACAAGTCATATCATCATCTCAGGCATTCTCCCCAAGATCGACGCACCTGACAAATTCTACGACAAGGCCTTCAGCACAAATAGCCGACTAAAATTTGTATCTGAAGGAAGAAGTTGAATTCATCAACCTCTGGGATAATTTCTATAACCAGCCTACTCTGTTCCGCAAGGATAGCACTCATCTAAACCCTGTGGGTTCAGCACGCATGGGTCGTCTCCTACACGAAGCAGTCCGCAGCCATGGATCAAAAAACGCCATCCGAGAAGAAGCAGCAGTGACATAAATCATCCAACGCCAAGCAAAAAACAGAGGCAACCGAGGACCACCAGCGATAAGGACCGAAGACAGCGAGGACCGAGGACAGCCATGAACATACATGTACTGTAGATCCGACAAGAACCAACAATATTATTAACCCTTGTCTAGCGGGGTGTTTTGGGCTCATTTGGGCATATTCAGGCCCTCCTGCATGATAAATCAAGCATCTGCATGAAAAAAAAAATATTTAGCAAAAACTAGGCACTAAAAGCTTCAAAATGAGCTACGTAGCACTCGTGGTTCTCTTGCAGTGGTGCCACAAACATGGAAGTTTAGCATATATCGGTATATTTTTCCCAGCTATGCTCACTACTGGCTACACTGCCGGCCTCTCGAGAACACAGGGAACATGAGTTAATGGGCGGCGGTAAGCCCTGGGAGTCGGCTGTCTGGCCCGCTGCTCTCCCAGCCATTTGCACTCGATTTTAACCCTTTAAAAGCCTTAATAATGCTCCTGACTTGCTGCAAATTGGTGCACGACTTAAGTCGAGCGCCGCTCTTCAAGGGTTAAAGAGCGTTCCGTGAGTTCTAAAATAACAAATTTAAAGGTTTTCTATGCAAACGCTCGTAGCATACGCAATAAATTTTCAGATTTAGAGGAGCTAGTGTTTACAGAAAATTATGATGTGATTGGCATAACAGAATCTTGGCTCAATACAGAAGATAGAGACTTTTTAGCAGAGTATTCACTTCCCGGTTATGTAATGTTTGAGAAAAGCCGAATAAATCGAAATGGAGGTGGCGTTTTAGTTTATATCAAAGAAAGTCTTAACCCTACCCTCTTGTCAAAACCTCAAATTGTGAACGTCGACACATCTTTTGTGCTAATAAAGAATAATAAAGGTACAAAAATAATACTTGCGTTAATATACAGACCTCCAGCTCAATCAGTGCAAACTGACCGAGAAATTTACGAACAAATTGCAGATGTAAGTAACTCACAAGATACCGTAATTTTTGGCGACTTTAATTTACCTGTGACCAAGTGGGGCGATACTCTTACTTCACACTCCGGACATGACTTTTATACGAACTTGCAAGAGAGTTCGCTTTATCAATTTGTTCGAACACCAACCCGTGGTAATAACGTTCTTGACATTGTACTTGCAACAAAAGAAGAATTAATAGAGAATTTGAATGTTGGTGATGAATTCAGTAACAGCGACCATCGTACGATAACTTTCACTTTAAACTTTACTAGTAACGAACCAAATAGTAGCATCGAAAAAGTCCCTAATTTCAAGAAAGCAAACTTTCATAAACTTAGAGCTATGTTTAAAGAAACTGACTGGAGCTTTTTAATTAACAATAACGACATAAATACATCTTGGAAGTTATTCAAAACCACTTACCTAAAAGCAGTGCAAGACTGCATACCATCGAAAATACGGCGTCCAGGCCATAATAATAAGCCCAAATGGTGGAATAAAGATATTTCAAACTGCCTGCTTGCTAAAAAATTTGCTAATGATAGATTAAAATTCTCACAAAATGACGAAGAACGGGTGAAATTTGTAGAGCTACGACGCAAAGCCAAAAAGTTAATTAAGCAAAGTAAAAAGACCCTTGAGTTACATATTGCGAATCAAAGTCAAACAAACCCGAAAGAATTCTATAGTTATATCAGAAAGAAAAAAGTAGTTACTTCAACTGTTGGACCGTTAGTCGATGAAAATGGAGAATACACCAAAGACGAAGTACAAATGAGTAATGCCCTCAATACCTTATTTGCATCACTTTTTACAACAGAAGACCTCAGTGATATCCCTACACCATCGCCGATTCAGATTGATAATTCAGATGTTCTAAGCAATATCACCGTTACAGAGAGAGAAGTATTGAATTGTTTAGATAAACGCAAGGTAAATAAAACACCTGGACCTGATACAATCTCGCCTAGAGTTCTAAAGGAAGCTAAGGATGAGCTCTCCAAACCACTGACATTACTATTCAATAAATCCTTGCAGTCTGGAACTATGCCTGATCAGTGGAAGATAGCCAACGTAACACCGATATTCAAAAAAGGCAGCAAATCCCTACCCAGTAACTATCGTCCAATTAGCTTAACCTCAGTTGTATGTAAAATGCTAGAAACGGTCATAAGAGACTGACTCGTAAATCACTTAGAGGAAAATAACATACTTAACCCTCTCACCACGGAAGGGCTCTTGAACGCCCATAAAAAAGCATATAACAGGTACCGGATGGTCTTGAACACCAGTGGTTGAAAGCCTGTGAGCTTCGTGTGCGAGGCGTCGGTCCGACGCATGTAAACAACAGCCGGCTGGACCGTCGCCCCGCATCTCCGGCCACAAGAAGGAGAGCGTCGCTTGTTCGTGTGTGCCTGTATGTTGTTGTTAAGTATCGAAAAGTGGTGTAAAGTGGCTGTTTGGCCATAAAGTTATCTCCAATGAAATCATCATCACAGCTCAACCAGTTGACTTAGAGAGCTCTACTTAATGCCATTCTACAGGTAAATAACACAGCTACGCTTGGGGATGCGCGGGAATGCGGGAAGCAGTCTGATTAACGAATATACGGTAGCCTAGCCTAGACGTTTTTCGGCCAAAACACCCGGGTTTCGAGGAATATATATATAATACATAGCCTGGAGGGTTAAAGATACTCAACACGGCTTTCGTAAAAAATGTTCCTGTTTAACAAACCTCTTAGACTTCTTCCACGATATCCTCAACCTCTACGATGAGAGTAAAGCTGTAGATATTATATACCTTGATTTTCAAAAGGCCTTTGACAAAGTTCCCCACAAACGTTTACTGCTAAAACTAAAAGCGCATGGAATACAAGACGGTGTGTTGAAATGGATAGAAAATTGGCTCACGAACAGAAAGCAAAGAGTAGTCATAAACGGTAAGGCATCTAAATGGACCAATGTAAGTAGAGGGGTACCCCAAGGATCGGTACTAGGACCAATTCTCTTTCTAATTTACATCAACGACATAGATGAGGGTCTCACCTGTACAATCTCAAAATTTGCCGACGATACAAATATTGCAAATAGCGTACTCTCAAAAGAACAAGTTGACGATATGCAACACAATCTAGATAAATTGTCACATTGGGCCCAAATTTGGCAAATGAGTTTCAATGCGGATAAATGTAAAGTACTACATATCGGATACCTAAATGAGAAAGCAAACTATTCGATGAATGGCACTCAGCTTAAGAATGTAAACAGAGAAACCGATCTGGGAGTAACAATATCGAGTAACCTAAAACCGAGTCAACAATGTTCAGAAGTTGTTAAGAAGGCAAACAAAATAATTGGCTTTATAGGCAGGTCATTTGAGCATAAATCCAAAGACGTTATCCTAACCCTTTACAATTCCTTAGTCCGCCCTCTTCTGGAATACTGCGTTCAATGCTGGTGCCCTTATTACCAAAAAGACATAAACAAGCTAGAACGAGTTCAACGTAGAGTTACCAAAATGATACCTAGCCTAAAGAACAAACCATACGAAGGGCGTCTTAGAGAATTAAATCTATTTCCTTTAACCCAGCGCAGATTAAGAGGTGACTTAATTCAAGTGTTCAAAATCATCAGAGGCATCAACAATATGAACTGTGGTAAGTACTTCACTATCAACCAATCTAATTACACGCGGGGAAACGGTTGCAAAATTATTGGTAAATCTTTTAACTCACACGAATCTAAGAATTTCTTCTTCAATCGAGTTGTCAAATTGTGGAATGGGCTTCCCCGTGACGTTATAGACTGCAGCACCGTTGATTCATTTAAACTCCGCCTAGACAAATATCTTGCATCAAACCCGCGACTGACTGCGTTTGTAAATGAATAACTTTATTTTATCCCCTCAGTTACTAACCCATATGTCCCCTACTAACTTCCTAGTCCTGCCACGGACATTAGTTCCAGGGCAGTAGTTCCCTTTCCAATGTTCCCTTACCCACTCTAAACCACTGTTTGGACACTTGATCCTCAGTGTTTTGGAGGACAAGCAGCCTAGAAGGGTCACTAGATCTGTTGTTGCTTGATTTCCTTTGTACTCCTTTGTACACCACACCTCTCTCGTACTTCCTCATTCGTGTATGTATCCCTCCATGTAACTCTGCACTCACTTCTCAAATAACTCATTTCCACCCCTTTCACTCTTGGTGTGAGTCTCTCCACCAACGTCCATGCTTCGCTCCCGTAAGTCAATATCGAGATTACCACACTGTCATGCAAGGACATCTTTACTTCCGTGCTGATCAACCTGATTCTTATTACTGCTTTCAGCGTTCCTACAACCATGTTACCCTGTTGCACCCTCTCCCGCATTTCTTCATCCATACTCCCATCTCCATCTTTACTCAACACACTGCCAAAATACATAAATGAGCTGACATTCTAATTAAAAGAAAAGTTAAATTATTCTTCCAGGATGTAATGTTTTGTTTTGTTACAGGTCCTCAACAACAATGAAGCATCATCAAGAAGCAGCAAGTGTGTGGCTGTCAACAACACCTGTACCATCATTACCCAGCCCACATTAATTAGTTATGAGTAATGCAGTACACATATTACCATACACATACTGTACTACAATCAACTGTTAAAGTCAGTAATATACTAGAGCTTTAGAAATATTGGTATTTACATATGTTGTACTGGATGTAGTAACTCACCATTATGTAAACAAGTATTTAAATATATTATTTTAACCGTGTCAGCCCCTGGAGGTATCTGGAGGCACACATTGCTGAAAGGTTGCCATCTTTCACTAAATATTTTTTTTAAATTCTGAGTACGGTAATATTATTTAGTTGCCATTAGAAACTGAACAAGAGATCAGTCCAATACTTGGGGTATAAAGAGAGGATTTTGAATAGGGAGTTTAGAATAAAAATTAAGCGTGTCACCTACATCATCAAAGTTTGGCACAGACCCAAAATAAGGGTATACAGATAGGCCTCATCAGTTGCTGTTAACATAATATACAAGTAAGTCTTGAACTGAACAAAATAGGAGAGCATTACAATAGTCAGAACTATTTCATGAGTATCAATCTTCTCTGTACAGATGATATTTGTAATAAATTATATTCTCCTTTTGAATTTAAGATAGTCAGAAGTTTATTATGTATCCAAGATCATTTGTCCCGGACTTTTATGGTCATGGAAATCCCAGTGCCTATATGTATCTACTACAGCACCACTATGGCTATGGCCAGAATGAGAGACATACTGCTGGTTATGACAACACTGAGAGACGTACTGCTGGTTTTGATAATATGAGATGTACTGTTGGTTATGATAATGAGAGACATACTGCTGGTTATGTTAATAATGAGAGACGCACTATTGGTTATGACAACAATGTGAGGCATACTGTTGGTTATGGCAACAATGAGATACATACTGCTGGTTATGATAACAATGAGAGACATACTGCTGGTTATGATAACAATATGAGATGTACTGTTGGTTATGATAATGAAAGACGTATTGTTGGTTATGATAACATTGAGAGACACACTGCTGGTTATGATAACAATGAGAGACGCACTGCTGGTTATGATAACAATGAGAGACATACTGCTGGTTATGACAACAATGAGAGACATACTGCTGGTTATGACAACAATGAGAGACATACTGCTGGTTATGACAACAATGAGAGACGTACTGCTGGTTATGATAACAAAGAGGGACGTACTGCTGGTTATGATAACAATGAGAGACGCACTGCTGGTTATGATAACAAAGAGGGACGTACTGCTGGTTATGATAACAATGAGAGACGCACTGCTGGTTATGATAACAAAGAGGGACGTACTGCTGGTTATGATAACAAAGAGGGACGTACTGCTGGTTATGATAACAATGAGAGACGTACTGCTGGTTATGATAACAAAGAGGGACCTACTGCTGGTTATGATAATAATGAGAGACATACTGCGGGTTATGATAACAAAGAGGGACGTACTGCTGGTTATGATAACAAAGAGGGACGTACTGCTGGTTATGATAACATTGAGAGACATACTGCTGGTTATGATAACAAAGAGGGACGTACTGCTGGTTATGATAACAAAGAGGGACGTACTGCTGGTTATGATAACAAAGAGGGACGTACTACTGGTTATGATAACAAAGAGGGACGTACTGCTGGTTATGATAACAAAGAGGGACATGCTGCTGGTTATGATAACAATGAGAGACGTACTACTGGTTATGATAACAAAGAGGGACATGCTGCTGGTTATGACAACAATGAGAGACGTACTGCTGGTTATGATAACAAAGAGGGACATGCTGCTGGTTATGATAACAATGAGAGACGTACTACTGGTTATGATAACAAAGAGGGACATGCTGCTGGTTATGAAAACAATGTAAGCCCTGAACCTTCATGGAGATATGCAGAGAGAGAAGTGGGTCAATGTGAGGTGAACCCTCAAGAAGCTACTTTTACTGACAGAGCTGCTACTAACAATGAGGGGGCCACCTCAAAGTCTGAGACCGTGACAAAACCTGTTAAGAAGTACCCTTGTGCCGTGTGTGGTAAGTCATTTAAGAGTAACAACCATCTTACTCGACACTCTGGAGTTCATTCAAAAGCGAAGAACTATGCTTGTCATGTCTGCGGGAAACGCTATGCTCATAAGAGTGGCCTCACAACACACACACTAGTTCATACTGGGCCAGTGGTCTACAAGTGTGAGGTGTGTGGACAAGAGTTTTCTATAAAGAGAGACCTGAGAAGTCATTCATCAATTCATATAGGAATGACTCAATTCATCTATAAATGTGAGGTGTGTGAGAAAGAGTTTTCTAATAAGAGTAAACTGAAGAAGCACTCATTAGTTCATTCAAGAATTAAAAAACACAAGTGTGATGTGTGTGGGAAACGGTTTTCTCTAAAGAGTAGCCTCAAAGTGCATTCATTAGTTCATTCAGGCGTTAAAAAACACAAGTGCGATGTGTGTGGTAAACAGTTTTCTCAAAAAGGTAACCTCAAATTACATGCATTAGTCCATTCTAAGGCAAAAAACTACAAGTGTATGATGTGTGAGAAAGAGTTTACTCAGAAGGGTGCCCTGAACACTCATTACTTAACTCATTCAGGAATAAAGAACTACAAATGTAAAGTATGTGGGAAACTGTTTGCTCAGAAAGGTCATCTTGAAAAACATTCATTGACTCATTCAGGAATAAAGAACTACAAATGTAAAGTGTGTAGGAAACTGTTTGCTCAGAAAAGTCATCTTGAAAAACATTCATTGACTCATGGAGGATTTGAATGTAGTCAGTGTGGTGACGTTTTCTCAAAAAAGAGTAAACTGAAAAGTCATATTGCCAAAGATCACGCTGTATCCGATTCTGAATTTTCTGATTTTGAGATATGGGTCGATCCTGACGATGTAGCTGGTTATGATAATGAGAGACATACTGCTGATGGTGATAACAATGAGAGACATACTGCTGGTTATGATAACAACGTAAACTCTGAACCTTCATGGAGAAATGCAGAGAGAGAAGTGGTTCAATGTATGGTGAACCCTCAAGAAACTACTTATACTGACAGAGCTGCTACCAACAATGAGGGGGCCACCTCAAAGTCCGAGACCGTGACAAAATCTGTTAAGAAGTACCCTTGTGCCATGTGTGGTAAGTCATTCAAGAGTAACAACCATCTTATTCGACACTCTGGAGTTCATTCAGACGCGAAGGACTATGCTTGTAATGTCTGTGGGAAACGCTACGCTCATAAGAGTGGCCTCACAACACACACACTAGTTCATACTGGGCCAGTGGTCTACAAGTGTGAGGTGTGTGGGCAAGAGTTTTCTCTACAGAGAGACCTCAGAAGTCATTCATCAATTCATTTAGGAGTAAATCAATTAATCTACAAATGTGAGATGTGTGAGAAAGAGTTTTCACGAAAGGATAACCTGAAGGCGCACTCATTAGTTCATTCAGGATTAAAAAACCACAAGTGTGATGTGTGTGGGAAACAGTTTTCTTCAAAGAGTAACCTCAAATTACATTTATTAGTTCATTCAGGCGCTAAAAATCACAAGTGTGATGTGTGTGGGAAACAGTTTTCTCAAAAGGGTAACCTCAAATTACATTTATTAGGTCATTCAGGCGTAAAGCATCACAAGTGTGATGTGTGTGGGAAACTGTTTTCTCAAAAGGGTAACCTCAATTTACATTTATTACGTCATTCAGGCGTAAAAAATCACAAATGTGATGTATGTGGGAAACAGTTTTATCAAAAGGCTGGCCTCAACAAACATTCATTAGTTCATTCAGGGGAAAAGAAGTAGAAATGTGAGGTGTTTGAGAAAGAGTTTACTCGGAAAGCTGGCCTTAACAAACATGTATTATTTATTCTAAGGAGAAATACTACAAGTGTGAGAAGGAGTTTGCTCGGAATGATGGCCTCGATGCTCATTTGTTAACCCTTTCAGGTCTGGGAGTTGCTGTTTAGTATTCAAAATATAATTATCTTAACCCTTGGGATCCGGGAGGCCTCATATGAGGCAAAACGTATTTTGGTTAGGAGTCCGGGAGGCCTCATATGAGGTAAAAAGCACGGCTAAAAATCGCCGCTAAAATCATCATAACTCGGCAACCACGCGTCGTAGCGATGTCATCTCAACGGCAGTCTACAGACAACAAGATGTTCTACAATTTTCAAAAAAACTGACTGCTCTAGGTGGTCTCAATCAGAACTACTGAATTATGAAGCTTGACTGTACGAAAATCGCCCCGGACACAGCGAACCGCCTCATATGAGGGCCCCCGGATCCGGAGGGTTAATCTCATAATTACCTCTCCAAAATTTGTTTTCTGCCCACAACTCGCTCAAAGGCAACTGCAGAGGTTGAAGTAATTAAACTCAAGGTTTCTAAACACCCTTGATGGTCACGAAGGTTTAAAGAATCCCTTAAAGACTCGATCGCGTTCACACATGCGTGAAAGGGTTAATTCGTTGGAGAGCTAAGTGCTCTTTTACAAGAACTAAATACCACCTGCTACTCTGTAATAGGGGACTGGAATGCTAATCTGAAGGACATGAGTAACTCTCTGTTTGCTAGTCATATGACTAACTTCTGTGATGAGCATGATCTAATTATCTCTTCTCAGCTCATGCTCCCACATAGTAGTTACACATGTGTCAGTGCAGCATGGGGCTCAACGTCTTGGCTAGATCATACCGTAGCTAGTGCTGATTTCCATGATATGATAACAAATATGGAAATTCAGTATACATATACAGATGAAGATTATATCCCATTGACCTTAACAGCTAGTTTGGAAAGAGTGCCAGAATTAACCCAGTCAAACAATAGTGTAAATCCAAACTGCCACGGGGCGGGCTTGACGAGGAGGAGTGTGAGTAATTTTACATTTTAACACACACTCTCCTTTCTGAGCTTGATCCTGGCAGTGAGGATGCCATTACCTGTGAAGACCCCAATTGTTTTAATGCTAGTCATCGAGAAGAGGTCAGTCAGCTGTATAATAATAGTATATCTTGTCTTACTAAGGCTAGTGACATAGTATTTCACAAGCATAACAATAATTACTCTTTTAACAAACCTGGGTGGAATGACCATGTTTCAGAACTATACCAGGCATCCCGAGATGCTCGTAGTGTATGGCTGGATCATAACAAACCGAGGCAGGGACCTATATTTAATAGGGCCCCTTCATCATTGACGACTTCGCCTATTAGTATAATAGTCTCCATTCAACATCCCGCGCCAGCATTTTGAATAGCCCGCGCGGAAGTTAACCTGGAGTACTCGTCATAAGTGCACGCTTAATTCCCTCACGGGATCGTCATTTTGATCGGGTACCCTACAGAAAAAAACAACGTAAAATATAAAAAAGAAAAAAGAACTTAACATCTGTTATCATATGACTTACCATATGCGTGGATTTCTCATGTTTCGCTTCCCCAACACCAGGCCCTCTAGCGGCCATCGTCTTCCTTCCTACTTCCGCGTCCACACTGACAACAAGGCTTGCGCCATGCTCCGCTTCATTCGACGTTCCAGAGCTTCTAGTGAGTCCTTACTCATTTGTATACATCTGTGTTGTAGTAACATGGTTTAGATTAGCTAGCACGGCTGCCAGATTGGTGTGTCCGCAGGAAGTATGTGTTAAAATAGGGTACTATTGTAACAGGCGCCGACGAGTCCAGGATTGTCGTACCGCGTGTGTTTTTGTTTGTTGTGATACGCCTTTAGCTTTTGCGATTACTTAGCTAGAAGGCTACCACTCTACAAGGCATGATACAGACTGTCATTATTGAGGAGAGTACATGTCACATGTCAGATTATTATATATCAGCAAATGTTCTGGTTTAAGGGTGTCTGCATGTGGTGCTCTACCTTCTAGAGTTCGTGTTTTGCTTTGGGCCCCTTGAGTGGGCCTCCCTCATCCGGGCGCTGTGCTGGGTCTTCGGAGCGTCGTCTGCCGGTGATGTTCGTCGTACCTCGTGGTCAGCCTTATGTAGGGGTCTCCGGCGTAGGCTTCAGGTAATTTAGGATGCTAAATTTTCTGTATTTTAATTATATGCCTATGTATGCCCCTAGTGTTTTTTACATGCGTTGTAGCATGTTTGTCGGGTAGGGGAGACGTCCCTATATATTCTTTATGATGTGTTATGACTGGGACTCAGGGTTGGGGAGATGTGCCATCTCCTTGTCTCTCGAGTTTTTGTTTTTTCCGGCGGCCCCGTGCGGTGGGCCCGAGTTATCCGTCTTATAAACGGGTAGGAACATTCAAAAGGTCCCAGCGTGGTTTGGCTGAACCACACTCTCCCGGCGGAACTGCATTCCTAAGGGGGCTGCAAACTCGGCCCGCCGAGTAACTCTCCCTAACTGACCCAGTTACACGATTAGATTTTCTCGCCCTGCGGCGCCGCAAGTCTAGTACTAGTACCAATACTAGAAATGATCACTGTGGAGAATGTAAAGAAAAAATTAAACAGGCTGATAAAGTTATGAAATGCCACAGATGTAAAAAGGTGTTCCACCTGGAGGTGAACAAGGCAAGAAAATGTAATAAATATAAAATGAATAAAACACAATATGAAAATGTAAAAGAGTATTGCCCTATACTGTACATATGAAATTCTTATGTAATCGACTGTGTGCTTGAATGTGAAGGAAAAAGAGAAGTGAAAGATAAAAGTACAACAGTGAATTCAGCAGAACAAAACAAAAATGGGGAAAAGGGGCTGGCCCAGGTGGTCAGAGAACTTGAAGTAATGGCAGAAAGATATAGAGATCTTGAAAATAAAGCAAAGGAGACTGAGGAAAAATTTAAACTGAGTGAACATGAAAAAGAGAATATTCTCATTAAATTAAGAGAGATAAAAGCGAGACAAGAAAGTAAAGAGACTGAAAATGGTGAGGGAAGAGAAAAAAGTATAGACGGGGTCCCAGAAAGTGAAAAAGTATAGACGGGGCCCCAGAAAGTGAAAAAGTATAGACGGGGCCCCAGAAAGTGAAAAAGTATAGACGGGGCCCCAGAAAGTGAAAAAGTATAGACGGGGCCCCAGAAAGTGAAAAAGAGAAAAGAAAACTTAGAAAACAAGTAAAAGTACTAGAGGAAACGGTAAAGCAAGTGAAAACAGAAAAAGACAAAACAGTGGAGGAAGTAGAAAGATTTAGAGAAATTGTAATTATTGTAAAGGAAGAAAATGCTGCCTTGAAAAAGAGAATGGACATTGAAAACCAGGAGAATCTCAAAATAATATATGACAAAATCAATGAAGAAAGAAAGAGAAGGATACAAGAAAGTTTCAAAGAATCAATGGTAAGAGATACAAACACAGGGGAAAAGGTGACAAAACCGTTCGATGGGAAAAGCAAAGATGAACAAGATAAAACCAGAATGAATGCGAGTGAAAATAAACGAGAAGGAAATAGCTCAGATGATCAGTACAAACAAGTGAGAGAACCTGTGAGACAAAAACCAAATGAACAGCAAGAAATAATGAAACAGAAAAGAGAACAAGAAAGAAACAACCTAGGAAGAATAAATAGTGAGATTAGACAAGAGTATACAAATAGTAATAACATAAGGGAAGACAACATAACCAAAGATGGAACAACAGGTACACATAATGACAGTTTGAACAGAAGAGTTGAAGCTAGGCCAAGACAAGGGGGAAGGGATGAAGTAAATGGACAAGGGCCCAGACAAGGTGGAAGGGATGAAATAAATGAACAATGGCACAGACAGAAATGGAGTACCAGTAATGAACAGAGGAGAAATGATCATAGAACCAGCCTCAGTGGAGAAACGAGGAGATACGATCAATGGCAGAGGCAAGATGAAGGACAGGAAATTTATTAAAATGTAAAACTTGCAAACTAAACAAACCAAAATTGGGACAAGGACAATATAAAGTCAAATTAAATTATCAAAATCGCTATGTGGAAACAACACTTACTAAAATGAAAATTATTAAATAAATAAATAAATTACAGACAAGAGCCTAGATACAATACAAGAGCACCTCGTGAGAAGGAAAATGAAAAATGGTATAGCCAAAGAGACAGTGGAATAAGCAAGGGTGGGAGAGGTAGAGAAAATGAGTACTGGTATGGACAGAAACCCCAGTACAGATATGATGATGAAAGGAAACAAAGAAATACAAACAGAGAAGATTGCTGGTTCTATATGTACAAAAGGTAAATGGTGTACATATAACCACCCAATTAGACAACAAAATACAAACAATGTGAATATAAGAAATGCACCAGTACCTCAAGGAAGAGGGAGATGTAAATTTGTTGACAAAGGTTTCTGCTGGAATGGTGACAATTGTGAATATGAACATGTAAATGAAATAAAAACACAACCAAAAGAAAGACAACTAGGTCAGCAACAGGGCAATGAGGGAAATTTTCCGAAGGACAATCAGTCAATAATATCGAAACTACTACGAAGATTAGAAGATATATGGAAAGAAGTGAAAATGATACAAGAGGACGTAGAATAATAAATGAAAAAAATTAAGGAATACTTTTGCAAGACAAACATCTAGAAAAGGATAGTCTTAAAAACAAAGAGAGGAAAGATAAAGGGAAAATATATGAAAATAACAACACCCTTAGGATAATTTTTGCGAACTGTAGAGGAATAAAAGAGAAAATGATAAGCTTAAGTGAAATAACGTGTGAAGTTAACCCAGATATCATAGTCCTCCATGAAACATTTCTAAAAAATAATGAAGAGGTAGAACTGAAAGGATACAAGTTGTTCAGTAATAATAGGGAGAGTAAGCAGGGTGGTGGTATTGAAATAATGGTGAAAAATGAGATAAAAAACAATACGGTGAAAGTAAGTGAAGGAGTTGAAGGAATAGAAGAAATTACAGTAAGAATAGAAACAAGAAAAAGGGTGATTAATGTTATTAGTGTATATGGTAAAACTCAAGGTAGAGTACCAAATGAAATCATAAAAGGTCAGTTCAGATACCTGGAAGAACATATACAAAACATTGAAGACATGGAAGAGGACTACATACTACTGGGAGATCTGAATGCTAAAATAGGCAATTGAGTTGATGGAATATGTGGTAATACAGAAGAGAAAAATGTAGCAGGAAAAGCACTACTTGATATGGTGAAAAATGTGAAAGCCGAAATAATAAATACGACGCCAAAGTGTACAGGAAAGTGGACCCGTGTTAACACCAAAAATCATGAAGAAAAAGCTGTGTTGGACTATGTGATAACAAATAAAAATGTGTATGATGATATCAAAACTATGAATATAGACGAACAAGGACTGTACAAGCTAACTAAATACAGGACAAATGATATAAAAGAATCTGACCATAACAAAATAATTGTCGATATGGATGATAATCTGAACCAAATTAAAACAGTGAGGAAGTATAAGTGGAACTTTAGTAATGTTGAAGGATGGGATAGGTATAAAAATGCTACAAACAATAATGAATTTGATGATCTAGGGCAGGAACAAACTGTAAGTGACAATATGAGCATTGAAAGTGAGAGGAGGAAATGGAAATCAAAATTGTACAGTGTATTAAATAAAGCTTTTGGAAAAGTAAGAATTTCAAACAAAACAAAACCTGGTATTGATAAAGTTGTTAAGAGAAGTATAAGAAAACAAATTAACAAGGAAGACAACATACAGAAAAAGAGTGAACTGATGAAGAGAAGGAAAGAATTAGAACAAATGATAACCCAAAACATTGAAGTGAATGAGGAAAAGAAATTGGAAGACTGCCAAAAAACTAGATAATAAAAGAAATAATTGTGATATCCAGTATTATGGAAGTTGAGAAGAAAAATTCAAAGGAAACCAGTGTGCCAAGGAGGAGGGAAAAGATATAAGAGATCCAGAAAAAATTAAGGAAAGGGTTACAGAATATTATGATGAAATATACAAAAATAACCAAGTATCAGATGGATATGAGGAGTATAGTATAATGAAGTGTTGGAAAGTCTTATAAATGAATGTTGGAAATGTAGGAGTGAAGATGAAAAATTATGTGATGATGAAGTGAAATTTGTAATAGCTGGGTTGAAGGGAGGTAAAGCAACAGGTCCTGATAAAATAAGCAATGACATGATAACAAGAAGTGGGAAGAGTTTAAAAAAGTCAATAATAAGAATGATGATCAAAATTTCTGAAAGTGAGTATATACCTAGTGAGTGGCACAAAGCATATATTAAGAACATATACAAGGGTAGGGGACATACAAAAGACTTGAATAACTATAGACGAATCATACTAAACTCCCATCTACTTAAAATGCTTGAAAAAAATAATAGAATATAAAGAGAGCGATCGATTAGAAGATATGAGTGACTATCAGTGTGGAGCAAGGAAAGGAAAATCAGTGAGGGAACATCATTTTATTATTAGAAATGTAATAGAGGAGACACAGGTGATGACATTTTTTTTTTACTGCTGTGTACTTCGATATTTCTAAATGCTTTGACAAAATGGTTCTGAAAGAAGTTATGAAGGAACTCTGGCTAAAAGGAATAAAAGGAAGGAACTGGAGACTAATATATAAAATAAACTCAGCAAATGTGTTGATACCACTAACAGAATTAGGTGAATGTAAAGAAGTGAGAGTCGATGAAATGATAAAGCAGGGTTCAGTATTAGGAGCAAAGATAAGCTCCATAACTATAGATTCATTAAGTAGAATGATAAAAGATAAGGGAAACGACTGGAAAATAGGAGGAATACAAATAAGCCCCTTAATATTTCAAGATGACATAATGGCTATAGGGAATAAGAATAATATTCAAAGCACAATCAATACCATCGAAGTATTCCAAAAACTTAAAAGGCTAAAAATTAATGAACAGAAAACTAAACAAACCGCACTTGTAGGAAAAGGCATGAAACTTGAAATAAATGGTAAAGAAATCCAAGAAAACTCATCGCATAAATACTTAGGGAAAATCATTCAGGCAAATGGAAAACAAAAAGATGATATTGAAAACAGAATAAACAAGACAAAAGTAGCAGCAAATGAGTGTATAAACATCTTAAGTAAAAGAGAAATGAAGAAAAACAGAATACAAGTGGGAATTAAGCTATATGACACTTGTATTGTGTAATGTCTTTGATACTGTTTGGGGCAGAAGTTTGGGAAAAACTAAAAGAAAAAGAGAAAACAGAAATAAATAACATCCAAGCACAGTATCTAACTAAGTTGTTTAAAGTCCCCAGAACGACCCCAAAATGTGCCCTACTCCATGAAATACTTTTTATTATGTTCTCTCCACCAACCAACTTTACTCCTAAGCTCGATTAATGAAATTAACAAACACATGTGGCAGTCCGGGGATTCGAACCTAGGATGCTCACATCGAAAATCAACACACTTATGCATTGCACCACGAAGGGAATAAAAACTGAACATAAAAGAAACCAAAGAAAGATGGAATATTACATTAATTTGAATAACCGAGACAATGAAGCAATTGAGGTTAAAATTAAAACAAACAGTGAAGACAATGAAAGAAAATACAAAAAAGAAATTTGTAATCTTAAAGAAAAATACAATATAACTGAAAATCTTGAAAGAATGAGTGAAATCGAAGCTAAGCAATTGATTAAAGATAAAGTGCAAATCAAAAATAGGGAAGAGATAATAGAAGGTATGAGAAGTGGAAGTAAAACTAGAGAAGCTGTTGAACAAGACATATCAAGTAATTATATTGAGGACTTAAGCTTTGAAAATGCCAGAACAATTTTTATGACAAGGACAAGAATGATAGAAGTAAAAGAAAACTTCAAAAACAAATATGAACCTAACCTATTGTGCCATATTTGTCAAAATGAAAATGAAAATCAAATGCACCTGTTCAACTGTGAATCATACGAAGACCTATACAAAGATCTGAGAGGCAGAGACAACTTGAGGGAAATATTTGAACAAAATGAATTAAAAAGGGTAGCAGAGATTATAAGAACAGTTCTAAAAAGGAGGGACACTATCATTAATTTGAGAAAAGAAATATATAAGTAATATGAAAATGTTTAACAAATACAAATAACAATTAGGAAACAGCCATCATTCATAGAACGAACTCCTGGATGGGAGAGTGCGCCCAAAACAACAACAACAACAACAACAACAAGTCTAGTGTACAAGAGTGATAGATTAGTTTCTGACACTAAAGGTCAAGGGACCTGGGACACTTGTCACAGGCTAGTAGTTAAACCCAGCTTAGACGAGTCCAGTGGAAGGTTAGAGTAGTGGTGCACTATAGCTAATTTTCCGGCGGACACGTGTTAGGATGTATAACACCTCGCAGGTTATCCTTATGAGCATTGATTCCTGGAAATTTTATTTTCCAGGCTCCTGACTGCTACTCCGGCAGAGGTTTGGGTAACTGATCCCGGCGGGGGGGGGGGGGGGGGCCTTAATAGCACCATGACGAGGTTTGAACTATGCTTTACTCCTACCTGCTCTCTTTTGCCAATTTTTGCTCACAAACTTTGCATTAAGTGCGTCAAGTGTTTGGATCGTTCCCGAGGCTTGTGGTTATCTAAACGCTGTTCCATTTGCTCTGAATTGAAAACCGCTTTAGTAACTAATAAAGACTTATCGTGCCTAGCGGCCTTACAGGAAATTAAGAGTACCTTTAATGCTTATGCCAAAGACACTGCCCATAAGGCACTTCACTGTGATGATGAAGTACTATGGGAACAACTCATTTTAAGTCACCCCTTGTGAAACCCGGTTCCTCAAAATCTGTCGGACCTAAAGTCAAGTCGAAAGCCCTCACCAAAGAGGTAGTGAGTACACCGAGGTTCCCCCCTCCGACCGTACCAAGAGGAGATGATCACCCTCTCCTAGGCGGAAGGCGAGGTCAAGGTCTAGATCCCCCGCAAACAGTCTAGACACTCTTCCGCAGAGTCTTCCCGGTCTACCAAACGCTGGAGAGGGGACTCTGGGGGAGGAACGAGTCAGGCAAGCAGCGGCAGCCGGAGGGACACCCCTCAGCAACCGCCCCCTACCCCTACCTCTGACACACCTCAACAGGACTTTGAGGACTCAGAAGTGGGGTCTGAGGCACTGGAATCCACACCTAGTCATGAACAATCCTTGAGTGTGTCTCCTAGTGTTACATTTGCCATACCTAAACTGAATTATGTACCTCGTAGTGTTAGATCGGCAGGCCTATGTAGGGTTCTGGCTGACCAGTACAGGGGATATCCGTCGGTGTCACAATTGCATTCTCAAGTGATTCCAGACTCCCAGCCCGTTGTGGCAGGGGGTTACTGGCGTCAATTTGAACTTTCTCCACCTCTTTTAACGTCAATCACGCAAGAACTGAGGAGGGTAGCATAGAAATTTTGCCATCATCAGTCCCAGATTTAACGTGGCCCCCGGCGGATAATGAAATTATAATTGAACAAGAGACTCCTGAGCTGAGTGGAGAGCCGGCGGAGGTTATGTTCTCTCCGGCTCCCCAGTCACTCACAGGAGAAGACTCTGAGGCAAGTTCCCACTCATCCAGGGACTCCCACAGTAAGTGTGTGACTTCAGATCAGATAAGTGAGTTATTGCACAAGGTGATGCAGCATTATCAACTCCCTGCCTCTTCGGAGCCCCCGGTTTCTCAACCTTGGGTGGCCCCTAGTACTTCTGTTGTCAGACCCTCAGCTTCCCCGGGTTTTCTCCCATCATGTTCTACCCCGGTGGTGGCCGCGGCTTCTGGCACTACAGTGCCGGCGGCGCTGGGTACCTCCTCGTTGAGGGTTATTGCAGATATTTCTCCACCTCCTTTAGATAAGGCGCCTCTGAAGAAGGGCCTCATGCCCCTCCTATATGGCCCGGATTGTTCCTGGGTCCCTGTGACTCCAGTGAACCCTCAATTAGCTCAACCTTTTGTGTCAGGGGAACTTTCAGTACCCGGCGGGTGGTATATTGAAATTAATAAGACCAGGAAATTTAGGGCAAAAGATGAGGCAGGGAGGGTGATGGACGTATCAATTAAGGCTGTACCAAGTTCGTACAACTCGGATTATTTTGTGTATACTGCTGCCCCGGCGATCCCTGCCGCCGCGTCTGCACGACTGTTTGCGGATTGGTCAAAAGCTGATGGCATCAACGATGTCAAAGCTTTGAATGCTCTCACGCCGGAGTTGGCTACAACTCCGGTCCTAGACCAGACGCATACACCAGTCCTGCAGATGGGGCCGGTGGGGTTAGGCCCCTGGGTAGACTGGGAGATAGAAGCTCAGGTTTTTGCGGCTACAATTATCATGCTTACTTTTCTTTGCCAGTAGCCAAAGCAGAAGGAGTGTCCTCAGATTTACTTAACTGTCTGGCGGTGTCCAAAGTTTCCTTGCACTCCCTTGATGAACCCTTTTCTACCCCCCCCCCTCCCCACCCGCTCTGCCTGCTTCGTTGGTTTCACTTTTGAACACGTGCGGGGGCTGACGGAGGCGGCAGGAGGGGAGTGCATGCCCGCATGCCCACCCTTCCTGCCGCCCCCAACTAATTGTAGTGGGCCCTATCATTTCTCATCCTTTCTGTTTTCCGTTTTTCCCTTCTTCCCGCTGCCCCCTCCTTTGGGAGCACCGTGACTGTCATGAGGTAAACGACCGTACTCACTCTTTGGTTTCGTTGGAGGGTGTTGTGGGTCGGCAATCCCTACACCCGTCGAACTGTGGTACCCGACGTGTTTGAGCGAGGGGAAACTTTTATGCCAAACCCTAACCCTTGTGCTGGGTCGGCGATCGACGGATCGACGGCCCTTAAGGTGCATTAGTCGGGGTTTATATCTGCAAGAATTCCTAGGGCGGTCGTCCTGTCCTCTAATTGTGGCTCCATGGTGGGTTTGGAATCTGACTCAGATGAATTTAGAAATATTCGTCCTATGGAATCTAAAATTGCCCCCTCCGACGCCGACCCCTGCGAGAAATTGGACTGCCTCAAGGACCCTTCCCCTGCTGCCAACAGTGCCGGAGTTCCCCACTCAGGCATGGCACCCACAGACCTTGGCAAACCTCCTAAGGATACTGTGACGAATTCTCCATCGTCGGGTATTGAGATCCATCAGGTGATCTCCCCGGCATCAATTTCTATGCACAGTACTGCCTCTGTGATCAATAATAGTGACGACAACCCCACAGTCTCGACTTTAACTTCTAAATTACCAGATTATGATTCTAGCCTTAGCCTACCTCTTCATTCCGTTGACAACCTTAATGAAGAACCTCGCATGCCCTCAGCTGACACCCCTACGGATGCTTCTTGCATCCCTGACCCGTCTGTGACTCCATCTGTTACCATCTTCCCTCCGGATGCAGGATCTACTACCTCAATTGAACCTGCTTCTGTACCTCCACGCTCTCAACGAGCCATTGATGCAGGTACAGGAAAAGACCTTGCCGGTATTTCCTCTGCCATTCACACGCTTCAACCGTTCGTACCTTCGCATTACCGACAAAGGCGTAAACGTAACACGTATACCCCTGCTTCGAAGGACACTTATAACGCTATGTTCAGTCCCCCTGATTGGTCACGGTTTTTCACGGTCTCTGGTGAACCTATGGATGATTTCGGTCTATACGATACTCTCGCACAAGATATTGGTGACTTCACCATGCATGCTGTTGGATCGGCCAAGCGCATGATTGAGGTGAAAACACAGGAGCAATCAGAAGCCTTACAAGCCTACCTCGACACCCCCAACGACAGATACACAGGTAAACCAGATGAATTCCTGAATCAGTGTACTGGCACGGTTGTGCTTCCTTCCGACTTCGAATTTGCAGATCAGAGCTTTACAGACTCAACCAATCGTATCTTAAAATTATTGCAAAGAACTGACCCCACTGTTGTTAAAGTTGACACTTATACTGCTCCTCAGCGTGGAAATCGGCCCCCACTACGCATTGTCAAAATCTATTTTAAGCGCCATGACCTCCCTATGCATGTCCGTCTTGCAGGTCGCCAACTGCAGGTACGAAGGTATGTTAACAAGCCGAGACAATGCACAAATTGCTGGAAGCTTGGGCATTCAACCCCACGGTGTCGGGCTCTCAATGCTCATTGCTTAAATTGCGGCTCAGAACAACATGCTCTCAACAATTGTCAAGCCAGCGCGCCCCGTTGTGCAAATTGTGACGGGTCCCACAAAGCCAATGACAGAACATGCCCGCACTTTGCGTTTCATCGTGATGTATTACATTTACATGCCACAAAAGGACTCCCCTTCCGGTCTGCTGCAGCACAATTAAGGCAGGAAGGTAAATCTCCTCCATATCGACGGTATGAATCAACTACACCCGCTGACTCCTCTGACCACCAGCGTCCAGAGCAGCCTCCGGCACCACCTATTAGCCCACAACATTACCCCACCAATGATACTGGGAGGTTTGACGTACCTCCCAACCTACCAAATAGGAAAACCTACTATTTGGTAGTAGTCTTGGAAAATCCAACGTCAAGGCTATTAACCTAATTGCAATGACGACTTGTCTATTTTGACTGCTATGTCGTCATTCCAACCGCGGTTAAAAAGAAAACGTCTAGAGTCTACTCCTTATCTTGCTCTAGGAGACGTTGTACATTAACCAAAACTACCACCGAAGGTGAAAAAAGCATAGAAGAGAAGAAAAAGGGGTTTACCTTAGTTACCGCTTAAGGCCCATCCTGTGTTCCGTCATGTGCAGATCCCTGTCGAACGTGCGCATGAGCGACCCTCTCTTGTCATCACATCTCACGTCAGCAGAAGAACGCGGATGGGCAGGGGTCCGGCGTGAGGGAGGGTATGATGTACGTTGGATTTTCCAAGACTACTACCAAATAGTAGGTTTTCCTATTTGGTAGGTTGGGAGGTACGTCAAACCTCCCAATTTGTTAGTAGTCTTGGCAAATCCAACGTCAAGGCTGCATAACAAATAGGAGGAGGACATCCAAGCCCAACCTACCAAAAAAACCAATGCATAAAACAAAATTACGAATGACAAAGACACAATGTAAACAAGAGAGTTTAATAAAAGAGAGAAAAAATGAGGAGTAGCTAAAAAGAACAGTTTTAACACATGCCCGTCATTCATAGTAATGCAAAAACATAGACTTGTCTGAAACCAAAAAGGTACTGTACCCAAAATCCCTTTTCTTCAAAAACCAACAAAAACACTGAACACAAGAACAAAACACAATTTTCAATGTGGCAAAAACACTTATGTACTGGAACAATACATAATCCCAAACTTGCAATCCAGTGTTGCAAACCCATACCCCCCCCCCCCCCCCCCCCCCCCCCCCCCCCCCCCCCTTTGTCAAAAAAACAAAGGAAAAGAACGAGGGACAAGGGGGGAAGACCAGGGATCTTCGCCAGAGCACCAGGAAACACGACCCCCGAGAGCAATCGCCGGCCGAGGGGGTCGAACACTGGACACGGAGAGGTAGGAGGAGATGAAGGAATTGATAGAAGACCACAAAACCGCGGAGGCGAAGGCAGGGAAGGATCGACGTGGCAGGAACCGGAAGGAGGCAGCAAAGGATCTGACATCGCGCGCAGAACCCCTACAAACAGGGTGACGGGCACGAACGGTCCGACAAACGTGGCGGCCCAGCTGCACCTGCTAGAGCCTCCCACCTGTCCGAGGAGACACCCACACAGCAGTACCCGAAGGCGGCGCCACAGACGCAACAGAGGAGTGCAAGGCTGACACCGGGCACAACACATGGCGAGGATGCCCACGCCGTAAAGCCTGGACGGCGAAAGGCTGGAAAACGGGGGCCTCCCTCCCATGCGTGGTAACAAAAGGTGGGGAGGAGGCGAACGAGACGCCATGCAAGGACGGGGAGAATCGTACGCAGTCCCGGGGCCGTGACAATGCCGCTAGTGCAGACACCCGATCCCCAGTGGCCAGAGCGACAAGGAAGAGTGGACGCCCGAGCAACGGAACCGGCGTAGCGGCCCTCGTATACGTGGGGGAAGCCAGAAGGACCAGAGCCCGCCCCAGATCCCACAGCGGAGAGACCTGGCGCGGAGGCGGTCGATCCCGGAAGGCAGCCGTCAGGAAGGAATCCAGCACCTGTGGCGGAACGACCAGCCCAGCGACGGACCCAAAGAACCCCCCGGACGGCAGACAAGTGGGTACGTATAGCGTCGACTGGAAAGCGACGTGTACGGAAGAGGTGAAACAAGGAGCGTAGGACGAGGGAAGGAGAGCCAACTGGCAGGCGAGTGGCCTGTAGCCACCTAGTAAAAAACCTCCAGCGGGACCCGTAAGGCCCCCAAGGAGAAGACGGTCAGGAACGCTGCAGGAAGTCAGTCAGGGCCCGGCCGGGGACCGGGAGCCACCGTGCCTCATGAACAAGCACGATGCGAAGGCCAAAGAGGTCCGCAGGACCCCAACCTAGCCCAAGTGGAAGCCGGAGACAGGTAGAGGAACCGGACCCGGGCACCACCGCGGCAACCGGGCGGACCAAGTCCGTGCCGGCCACAGAGGCGCGAGGAGCCAGACGCAGCCGTGGTACAGCCGCAGCTTCGCGAAGACTGGGCACATCAACAGCGCGTCTGGTGGCGGAAAGATGGATATCGACCGCCACCTGTACCAGGCGACCATGAAAGCGTCCGGACCCCCCCCGGAGCGCGAGGCCGGAGGGAGAGGTCCAGAGGCAACTGGCGCGGCACCCCCGATGCGAACAAGGCGACCTCCGGAACACCTCAGGAAGCCGCGAGGTCGGCGAACACAGTCTGTTTCATCGCCCATTCTACAAGAACGCCCTGCCCTCTCGACAGGGCGGCCGCCCAAAGGGTGGCAGGCCCGGGCAGGGAGGAGGCATGCAAGGAGAAGGGGTGTCGGTCCGCGAGGAAGAACAACTCCACCGAGACCCCTAATAGAGTCAACGACCTGGAAGACCCCCGCATAAGGAAACAGGGGACAGCTTGTCTGAGTGTCCAACCCGAAGGCCACCGACTCACCCCGAAGGGCCAGCGCGTGGTCCCGCAGGAAGAACAAAGGAACCAACAATCCGAGGGCATAGACAGGTAAGAGGAGGGAGACCCACCCATCTGCCGGGAAGTGGACGTCCCAGGTTCGATTGGGAACCTCACCCAACCCCGCTCGACGTATCTGTGGTTACCCAGACCGTCGGCGGGGGGGGGCGGTCCAGGGCACAGCCGCAGAGAGCGAGCCCCGAGCAACCCAGCGACCGAAGCGTCGGCGAACGGTACGCGGGAGCGGCAGGAGCCGATCCATAGGGGCAACGGAAACACCGCGGTGCCCATGAGGCGGAGGCGGCGTAGCCAGAGGCTCCCTAAGGGAAGGGGCAGAGCGGCCCAATGCAGCGAACCCACGAACGAGTCCCAGAGCCACCCCGGGAGGGAGACCGAGTGCAACACGGCGAGGACCGTCCACCGAAGGTGCACCGCGGCCGGCAGACCCCGGGTCACCGTAGCGCCGGACAAAACCCATGCGAGACCGACCCATGGCACGACACGCGACGGGGTCAAGCGTGACTTGGGAACATCGAAGGGGAACCCTAACCGTGCGATGTCGCGAACGACTGTGAGGGCGTCGCCAATGCACAGGCCTAGGGCGTCGGAAACGACCAACCAAACGGCCAAGGAAAACAGGAGCTGGAGCCCGCTCCTGAGGAGAGGACCCAGAGCCTGCCCCACCAGTGCGGAGAAGATCTGCGGCGCGATGTGGAGACCGAAGGGAAGGCTGTCGAACAGGAACACACGATCGGAAATCCGAACGGCCAAGAATCGCTGGAAGCGAGGATCGAGAGGAACGAGCCAAGACACATCCTGGAGGGCCAGCGACACTACCCACGACAGAGGGCACAGGGCCAGGCGTACCAGGGGTACCGGCAGCATCCGAAACCGTGTGTGCACGATGTGCCCGTTGAGGGCCAACAGATCCACCACCGGTCGCATCGCGTCGCAGGTCGGCGACGGAACCAGAAAGACACGGGAGAGGAAAACCGGGTGACCGGCGGTCAACTCCCTCGACGCTACTCAGCTCGGGCATGGAAGTGAACACGTGGGCCACCTCTGAAGAGATGGGCCGTTGTCGGTGACAAGAGCGGAGTGGGGGTCTGGACGTCCACCTCCAGGTGAGACCCCTCCGCGCAACCCGCCGCCCCCAACGTCCCTCGCGGCTACCGAGGGGCGCAAGGGCGAAAACAACCCGAGGGAGCACCCGAGAGGAGGGGAGCGACCCGGTACGCCCAGGCGAGAAGGAGAACAAGGAGGCCGACCCAGAGAACTACACATTGTGTTGACGTGGAGGTACCCCGGTACGGGCCGTGCGGGCATGAGCACCACGTTGACCTCCTCTACCCCTGCCCCCCCCCCAACCTCGTCGAAAAGGGCGGGCCACCCCAACCCCAGGCCGGCGCGGGGCTGACCCCTTCGAAGGGCGGCCGGAAGCGGAAGGCCGGCCAGCCCCGACACAGAGGGGATGAAAGGGGCAAGAACAGAAGTGCGAGGCGGAACCGACGCACAGGCCAGCAACGTCCCAGTCCTGCGCCCGTGCAAGGTGGCAGCACTTGCAGCAGCACCCCGAAGAGGACCGGCAGAAGGACGGGACTGAGAAGACCCCGCGCGCGGCACAGCGCGTCGGTGCGTGACGTAAGCAGGGGCCGTAACGACACAGCGCGGCGTCGCGTGTCGGAAGCAGGGGCCGCCGACAGAGAAGCGTAGCATTCCCAAGCATCCTGCTTAAAAAACCCCGACGTATATAGCGCAGAGTACAACAAACCCTGACAAATCCAGGACCAGAACGCGCCGTCCAACCCGCCTACAGACACAAGAGGAGGCAAAAGCAGGGACGACTCCGGGGGAGGGACGGAAGGAGAGCCGTCGACGGATCGGTGTGTGAAGTCGAAGGCCCCAGCAAACCAGGCCTCCAATGGGAGAGGGTGACCGAGCATGATGGCTAAGCCAGGCGTACCGGCGTCGCACAAACCTGTCCCATAGGAGGACAGATCCGTCAACACAGCCAGGGACTGAACAGCCGGAAGGATGTCAGGGCGGCTGAAGTCTGACCAGAGCGTAGGCCTGCAGAAGGGAGGGGGACCGTAGCAGGGGTAGGTAGGGTGAGGTGCTGAGGGTGAGGCACCGCCAAGAAGGGCGAGAAGAGGGAGTCTTCCATCGACTCCAAGCGCCCGTCGAAGCGTGACACAACCCAGCCCTGCATAGCCGACAATTGATCCGAGAGAGGCTACCCCCCCCCAGATTGGTCGGCCCGCAGGGGCGAGCGTGAGCGGGAGCGAGACCCACGACACGAACCAGCAGCGTCGCGGCCCAAGGAAGGCGAGCGACGACGGTTGTGTCGCCGTTGAGGGACTCGTCCCCGATCACGAACGGCCGAGGGGGAAACAGCACCATTCCCCTCTTCCAGCGACACATCAGCTCCTGAGAAAGGGGACCCCGAAACCTCGCGAAACCCCACCGAGGCAAGAGGAGGGGTACCCCCCTGGCGAGACGGTAAGTGAAGGTCAGGAAGAGAAGAAGGAGGAGGAGCAGGACGACGGGAGTGGGAAGGCTGGCCGGGTGAAAGGAGGCCAGGAGCCGCGGGGGGAAACAGAGCAAGGATCCCCGGGGCTGAGATAACAGGGCGGCCCGACACCGAGGCGGAGGAGGGAGGGACCACCACCGTGGGACGAGACCGTGAAGGAAGAATAGGCACTGAAGCAGGTGAAGTAGGAGAAGCAACGACATCCAGGCGGACCCTCCTGGACAGTGTAGGAGGAGGGAGCAGAGGGCCAGCTACAGCATGAACACGCGCGCGCGGAGAGGACAACGTAAGAGGAAGTCGTCTGGGCTGGGGAAGCGGGCGGAAGGGAGTAGAGCCCCTATCCGTAGAGGCCAGGGGAGGGCGCACAGGGGCAGAGCCGCTAACCCCGGCCTCAGGGCGAGAACCATGACGAGGGCGATGGGCGTCGTCAAGGCGATCAGGAGGACGACGAGGCGAGCGAGAGCGTGGACGGAGCCGGGGAACCCCACGACGATGGGACGACCGGCTGCGGGACCCAGGGGAGAGGGCCCGAGCAGGGAGAGGGCCAGGTAAATGGCCGTCAGTCGGGTCAGGGATACCCAGGGCGACGCGGATCCGGTCGGCAACAAAGGCCGGGGAACGGTGGCCCACAGTCCTAATGTGGCGGGAGACCATCGTCCACACCGACGGAAGGGAAGCAGAAGGCCACAGCCGCCGCCGAGGAACCAGGGCCATGGAGCAGCACAACCACCAGGGCCAGACACGTGCCACACAGAGCAGGGAGGTAGGCCGTAGAGGACACACAGAGCGAGTGGCGCAAGCAGGACTTGTGGCTCTCCAAGCACGGGGAGCGACAACCAAGGCGAAAGCAAGGCAGACTACCTGCACTAGAAGAACACACACCATAATCAGCACGTCGAAGGAGTAAGTGGAGAGAATGTCCAAGAAGAACCAGGGAAGGAGCATGGGGAAACAGGAACACACATGCAAACAGGTATCCGTACTCACCCTAAACTGGGAGCACAGAGGTAGGTGAGGAGGGCGGCCGAGGCGGAAGAGCACTAGCAGAACCTGCAAAGATGGAGAAAGTGTTAACCACCACTCAACATCTTACATGCAGGGCCTATAACACCAGTAAAGTGCATACACCAATATAGTATCAGGCAACAAGATGACATAACAAAAGTCAATAGTGAAAGCCAACTATTACCGCAAATTTGCGGGCCAATGGAGGCATAACCGTACCGACACCATCCTCCTGCAATTTCGCGGGACCCCCCCCCAACGATCTCCGCAAATTTGCGGGGAACCGAAATGTCCCAGAGGACCGAATCGAGCACCCCGCAAATTTGCGGGACCGGCCGAGATGGTCCGGCGCCGAAAAAGCGAGAGGAGCGTCTAGGAAATACCAAAAGAGGCCCAGAAAAAAGCGTCATCTCCTTATGAACTCCAAGCGACGATGGCCATCAAGCTGAGCAGTGTCTTCCTTGATAATATCCTGACTCAACCGGTCAAGGGAGAGGCAAGGAAGACACACCAGGGGAGAGGAGGCACATCCCCTAGGAACCACCCAACCCACAGAGATAGAGCAAAGCCCATGAGGAGAAGTGGCAGGAAAGGTGGTTTGGCACAAACAGGGGCCCCCGTAGGGTACCCCAGGATTGGGCAAAAGGGTATGAAAGGATGGAGGTGAAAACAGTAAGGGAACACAAAAACCAGTAAATGAAACTGGCGAGAAAAAGGGTGGCCTAGCCGTGAGGAGAGAATGTGTCAGGGGCGAAAAAACCCTGTGGTGTGAGGGAGGGGCCCCCGTGGGGTACCCCAGGATATCACGAACCACCAAGCGCCCAGGCCCTTGAGACACAGTGAAGGCTCGAAAGGGGGGACTCGGGAATAACGCTAATAATGCGGCCGACACAAACCCTACAAACAGCACCGCCACCACGAAATCTCAGATCGTGAACCAACTGTACACCTAGGCTATGAAAATATGAAAACTCATAGGGGCATAGCAATTCCTGAATGAGAAACAAGCTAGGCTAAAATAAGCTAAAAGCTAAACTATGCCCAGACTAACAGGAAAAAAGAATATGAAAAGAGAAAGGAATGAAAAACACACACGAGGAACGCCAGGCGCCCCCGTACCTTCGGTAGCTATTTCCACACGCGTCTCCATTAAACACACTGAGGAGCCCATTTACGTGTGCCCTAGATCACGTAACATCTGTCTAACAAAAAAGAAGGCCAGATAAGCCGAAACAAACCTAAACAGGGTGAATTAAAGAAGCACAACAAAAGCGACTGCATTCAATGGAGCGCGTGAAAAAATGATGACAAGAGAGGGTCGCTCATGCGCACGTTCGACAGGGATCTGCACATGACGGAACACAGGATGGGCCTTAAGCGGTAACTAAGGTAAACCCCTTTTTCTTCTCTTCTATGCTTTTTTCACCTTCGGTGGTAGTTTTGGTTAATGTACAACGTCTCCTAGAGCAAGATAAGGAGTAGACTCTAGACGTTTTCTTTTTAACCGCGGTTGGAATGACGACATAGCAGTCAAAATAGACAAGTCGTCATTGCAATTAGGTTAATAGCCTTGACGTTGGATTTGCCAAGACTACTAACAAATCTTCCGTTTAGTTCACCTTAACTCCCCGGACCTATCCACCTCTAACAGGTTCGAGGGATTTACTAACTTGACCGATGATACTGAGTTTTGGAACATGACTGCCGAAGAGAACCTCATGGAATGTAACACAGTACCAGATATAGAGACTTCTCCCCAATCTCACTCCACCCAGTCGCAGCCTCGGAAAAAGCGTAAGGTTGCAAGTCCTATCCGGTCATTATCCCGGACCTCGAAACTCGGTTCCACCACACAGAAGTGGGTTATGCCTACCCACGATCCGGACTGTGGCTGCCATAACTGCGGCCGATTCTTTCTACTTCAGCACAAGACTTCTACCCGTACAGTACTCACCGAACATCTTCACAAATTTCTTTCCAAGCGAGCTCCAGCGGAAGATGCTCAAATTCACCCGACTCCTTGTTATTGTGTCACCCATATTTGTGAATCTGATCCTACGCCCAAGGACTTGATGCAGAGATTCCTGAAGGACAATAACCTGTTGGATTCTGACTTGACTAATATAGAGCTATCACAATCCCGATTTGATGTTCACCAACCTCCTGTCAATGTGCGTACCACCCTCGCCACGCCTGATCCTCCCTGTAACCTTGAGCGACATGTTCCGTTAGCCGCTCCCCACTGCCCAGATCCCGATGCTCCCAAACCTAGGGACATTCCCCCACAAACTCCTGCTAACCCTACGACACCATCATCTGACGAACCTTCGATAAAGACTCATCATACCCCGAGCCCCTCACAATCTCCTGTATTGATATGTCACACCAATATCCCACCTGACAAATGTGGATGTCCAATTTGTTTCCGTAATTACATCACACCCCATATCTGTGCTACGGATCCCTGCCTCCTTGCTCGGACGCAGGAATTTGTCACCACACGTACACTTCCCCCTAACCCTGATGGAGATGTTACCTCCGCTTATCTATTTATGAACACTCTGCGCCAAAAACTCCTCCACTGCCCCACCCTTGTTCCTAAACTAGTCACACAATTCACAGCTATTTCTGAAAAATTTACAGACCTTACATCTACCCCTTCCCCTCCATCCACACAACCCTCTCCACACTCACAACCTTTACCAGACTCTCTTCAAGAGACCACTATTGTCGTTGACTCTGACAATCCTATTCTTGATGGCATATAACATTTTGCAATGGAATATAAACGGATACCAAACTCGCCTCCGTATGGGAGAATTACAACGATTACTTAAATTATATTCACCATTATGCATTTGCCTCCAACATGTAGGCAATTTTGTTGTCCCCCCCAGGCATTATACTGTTGCTGCTAGCTCCCCTATAACCCCTTCACATCTCCGAACAGCCATCCTTGTGCACTGTAAGTGCGTATTTGTTCCTGTCACCCTTGACCCCAACCCTTTTCAAACAACTGCCGTCTCCATTTCATTACCAAACCTTCCTTCCTTGACTGTTTGCTCCTCCTACAATCAACCCTCCTGTCATTACAATACTTCAGACCTTCATCAAATAGTACAACAACTGACCCCACCGTACCTTATTCTGGGCGACTTTAACGCACACTCTCCCCTTTGGGGCAACCCAAACACAGACATCCCAGGCAATAATATTGAAAAATATCTCCTTCATTCTACTCTTTGTTGTCTCAACTTTGACACCCCCACCTACAGATCTGCTACCCACTGTACATTTTCCGCTGTTGATCTTTCCTTTGCCTCGGATGACGCAGCTCCCCTATTTGACTGGTCAGTTTTACAGGATCGCTTCTCCAGCGACCACTACCCTATACTCCTTAAGTATTTGTGCCCTGCATCCTCCCCTCAAATATCGAGTTATAATCTCTCTAAAGCCGATTGGACGTCTTATACGCACTCCTCTGCAGACTTTTTGGACTTCTCCCCTACCTCCTCTCCTGCACACAATTTTGATTATTTTTCGTCCTTCCTGAACTCCATTGCTCGCACTCATATCCCGCTTACCTCCTCGCTGCCGCACCCTCGCCAGGTCCCTTGGTGGACGCCCACTCTAGCCCAAATGATAAAATTCAAGCATCGTGTGGAACGCCTTCTTAAGCGTCTGAGTGTTAGGCAGCGGCGTTTAAAGACTGTTTCCCCCCGACTTTTTTCCACTAATCGTTACTTTAACCTTATAACCATCACTATTGAAAAAATTGCCCTTAAAACGTTCTATAACAAGATCTGTGCAGTTGTCAAACGCAGTATCCTTGACAACAAGATACTTTCATGGCGATCATATATCTCGTCCTTCAATTCCCGCACCCCTCTCTCTACTTTATGGAAAAAGTTTCGCAGTATCAACGGACGCACTGTACGGCCTCCACTCTCTCCACTCAAAGACCCTGCCTCGGACTCGCTTACACATGACCCCCTTGACATCGCTGCCATACATGCCAAACATTTCTGTCACGTCAGCTCAGACCAGTCATTGCCTCGTCAATTTCTTCGTTATAAATGTATGGAGGAATCTCGCCCGCTATCTTTTCATAGCGGGAAAACGCATGAATATAACACCCCTTTTTCAATTCCGGAATTGCGACACGTGCTCGACCTGTGTACAGACACTACTCCTGGCCCGGATGGATTCTCGTACGCTCTCATCCGTCACCTCCATCCACGTGCGCTACAACATCTTTTACAACTGTACAATCAGTTTTGGATAAGTAACTACTTCCCACCGTCTTGGCGGCATGCTTACACTATACCCGTACCGAAGCCTGGAAAAGATCATAGTCTTCCCACAAATTACAGACCGATTGTGCTTACCTCATGCCTCTGCAAATTAATGGAAAAAATGATCAATCCTCGACTTTTACATTACGCTGAGTCACATGCCCTCCTATCCTCATATCAGAATGGTTCCCGCCCTGGCCGTTCTACACTGCACTCACTTATTCGCCTTGAACACCAAATACGTGATGGGTTCTCCAAGAACCAACCCACAGTGGCAATATTTTTTGACATTGCTAAGGCTTATGACACAACATGGAGACACAGGATTTTTAAAAATTTACACGATTCTGGCATGCGGGGTCCTCTTCCCTGCTTTTTACGAAATTTTCTCTCTAATCGTACATTCCAGGTCAAAAATAATGGTCTCCTATCGGACATTATGTCACAAATTAATGGAATACCACAAGGATGTGCCCTTAGCAGCTTACTCTTTATTATGGCGATCAATAGTGTCATACGCAGCCTCCCACCTGAAATATCGTATAGCTTGTATGTGGACGACTTCGCAATATATTATACTTCTCCCAGTCTGACTCACATACAACGGCGTCTCAACATTGCTCTAAAATCCATCCACTCTTGGGCATCCACTGCTGGTTTTCAATTTTCTGCTGAAAAGACTAACGCCGTTGTATTCTATAGAAATGTTCGACATTTACGTAACCAGTCCATTACTCTCACCATGGGACATTCTAATATTCAGATCCTTCCACATACCAGGTTCCTTGGTTTAATCTTTGATACTCACCTCAATTGGAAGAGTCACATTGCCTGCTTAAAGGCACGTTGCCTCCAGATAATGAATGTTCTGAAAACAGTCGCACGAGTCCATTGGGGCGCAGATCGCGCTACGCTTTTACTGTTCTACAGAGCTACCATCCTCTCAGCCCTAGATTATGGTAGCCCTGTCTATGGCACGGCCTCTGCTTCCACATTAGGAACCCTCGACAGCGTACACCATTTGGGCATCCGCATTAGCTCAGGGGCATTCCGTTCCTCTCGTGTCTCCAATATCCTATGCGAGGCTGGGACCTTACCTCTAGCCTACCACCGTCGATTAGTCCTCATGCGTACAGCTGTTCACCTCCGTCATGACCCAACTCTACTAGAACTATTCCATTCCACAGATAACTATCGTTCAACCATTCCAGTGCCATTCCCACTATTGTCTCGCCAATTGCTCTCCACTTACAATATCATCGTTCCTCCCATAACTCCCCCTCCTAGTCACATCACTCCGTGGACCCTAAAACACCCTACAGTTTGCTTTCACTTAGCAGATCAACTTGATGCCCAAGCCCCATCTCAACGTCGACATCTCGCTTTACAACATCTTGATGATCACATCCCGGCTGTTTTCATTTACACCGATGGCTCGAAAACTGCGGATGCCGTGGGTTGCGCTGCAGTCTCAGACCATGGCTTGTCTCAAAGTACCTTACACCATCACTCCACGGTTTTCACTGCTGAATTATGGGCTATTCAAGGTGCTTTAAGCACCATCTCTTCATTGTCGAGGAACTCTCCACGGGTCGTTATCTGTAGTGACTCAAAGAGTGCACTGCAAGCCTTATGTGTATTTGCCCCCAAGGACCCATTGGTCAAGACTATCATCCACACAATACACAAATTACAGTGCGCTAATCGTTCCATCACACTGTGCTGGATCCCCGCGCATGTAGGAATTCCCGGGAATGAGCGTGCAGACTTCCTCGCTAAGCAAGCGTGTCATGGTACACCCTCTACTACTTTGCTGCGTTCGGAGGATATGCTCCCTGTCCTCCGTCGCCATGTTTATGACGCTTGGCGAGTTGAGTGGAGAGCGCAACCATTAACTGGCCGCCTTCGCTCCATTAAGGATGACATACACTTGTGGCCCTCTTCAATTAATGGTTCACGTGCAGACCAAACCCTATTAACTAGATTACGTTTAGGCCACACGCGCCTCACACATGGTTACCTGATGTCCACCCCTCGTGGTCCACCACCTGAATGCCAACATTGCCATACATCATTGACTGTTTTTCACTTTCTTTGTATTTGTCCCGTCTATGCATCTGAAAGACGGAGATTCTTGCTGAACACCTCATTACATGGCATCCTCTCTGACTCAGACTCTTTCAATTTCACCCCTATTCGTCACTTCCTGAGAGCGATAAATTTATACAATGACATATAACTGCTGAAATATACGTGACTTTAAACTCTGTACCACCTCCTCCACCACTAGCCTTGAGAGGGCCTAGGCCCAGTGGGCTAGTATAAAATAAAAGCATCATCAACAACAACTACCCCCCCCCCCCACCCACCCACCCACCCACCCCCACCCCGGCTGCTCACCTTGACAGGGACTTTAAGCTAAGAAGTTAGGCTTACCGGATGTTCTCTCAGTACTTGGTTAGTCACCAGATCGCCGTCTCCCTTTCACGTACTATTTCAGCTATAGCTGAACCCCAAATTAAGAAAGCTACTGAATTGTCTAGGAGAATTTTGCTACAAAATTCTATTCAGTCCTTAGGAGACATCAGAATTGCAATTATGGAGGCGGTTCGAGCCCGCCAAGATCTGAGAGTCCATTTGGTGAGGAAGTTGCCGGCAGACATAGGTCGCCGGGTAACTCTCTCGCCGGTACTGACTGCCACCCTCCTTAACTCAGAAACTTGGAGTCTTGTGTTTAATATGGTTAATGGTTGGAAGCAGGTTACCTCCCAAGCTCGGAAGGACCCTGCTAAGAAGCCCTTTCATAAATCAAAGGGTGGTAACAAGCAATACCATCCACAAGCTAAACAGTCACCAAGGGATCCCAGACTCCCGCCGCAGCAGGGAGGTAACCCGTACAATTCCAAACAAGGTAAACATTCTGGGTATAATGGTAAGGCCCCTCAGAAGGGTAATCAGGGCCAGTCATCAGCCAAATCTAGCCAAGCGTCAGATGCCAACCCACCTCCCCCTCCAAAAAACTAGCCACCCAGCCTCTCAGCATCCCAACGCCGTGCTTAAGGACACGGGATTTGAGAGTTGCCTCGAAGGTCGGACCCCGGTTGCACCTGGGTTCGTTCCGTTCATTCCGCTCGGCCTGGCCCAAGAAAACCTGGGCCAGAAAAGTAGTGAGCAAAGGAATCACCTGGCGGTGGCTCTGGCGGCCTCGACTGCGTCAGCCGCGGGAACACATCAATTTGTCTCAGGAGGAGGAGACTCTACTTCAGGAAATGATCACCAAACAAGTCCTTATCCCAGTCAATGCCAATCACCTAGTATTCACTTCAAGACTTTTCTTAGTGCCGAAAAGGGAGTGTGCAGATGCGACCAGTTCTCGATCTCTCGCAACTGAACACATTTATAGAGAATTCACCCTTCAGGATGCTTACAGTTCAGCAACTCAGACTCGCGATTCCGCCGCAAGGTTGGATGTGCTCGATCGATCTCAAAGATGCCTATTGGCATGTCCCAATAAGCAAACGGTTCCCAAAATTCCTCGCCCTGAGGGTCAGACGAGAGACTTATGTCTTCCAAAGAATGCCTTATGGTTTGAACCTGGCACCGAGAATTTTCACAAAACTTGTCCGGCAAGCTCTTTTACCCCTGTTAATCCAGGGCATAAAGGTGTTTTGGTTCTAGACGACTGGCTAGTAGTGGCGAACTCTATGGAATTATGTCAAGATCATGTAAACCAAGTGTTAGCTCATGTAAAAACCCTAGGGTTCAAGGTGAACTTGGCGAAGTCTCGCCTTGTCCCCTCAAGGACTATTCAGTGGATAGGGCTGGTCTGGGACACCGCCAATCTGACTCTTACTCAGAGTGTGGACAACCGGAGCAGGTTCCGCAAGAAACTGTTCCGGTTTCTCCACAGTCTGGATACGACCAGGAAAACGTGGGATTCCCTAGTCAGCTCTCTCAACTGGATACAATTAACTGTGAAGTTGGGCCGGTTGAAAGTCAAACGATTAATCCTGGAAGGCAACAAAGTTTTCCCTTTCTCGCCGGAGAAGAAATTATGGCCAATTCCTCCATTAATCCACAGCTTACTCTCGGTCTGGGCCAAGCGAGAAGTCCACCACTCTGTCATGACATGGGTTTCTCCCCCTCCTACGGTGTGGGTAGACACAGACGCCTCACGGGCACTAGGTTGGGGCTATCAGTCCACCCTAGGCCATCAAGGTCAAGGCACATGGTCGGCCGACAGTCAGTCCCATATCAACAAGCAAGAGCTTTTAGTCCCCCTCTTTTTTCTCCAAACTCACGGCATGACTTTAACCCTCCTGGCCCGGGCAGGCTCTCAAAATGACAGTGTGGGCTACCCGGGCGATCTGGCCGAAAAACGTCTAGGCCTAGGCTACTGTATTTTTGTTTAGTTTAACTGCTAGAAATTTCCCACGCATCTATAAATGTAGTGCGGTTTCCAATCTGTAGACTGGCGTTGAGTAGAGCTCTCTATGTCAACTGGTTCAGTTGTGATGACGATTTCAGTGGAGAGCACTTGCAGGCGATGTTAGCAATATGACGATCTTTTCACTACTGAAACAACGACATACAGACATGCAATAACAAACGAGTCTTCTCTTTCTTGTTTTCGGAGGTGCGGTGACGTAACGATCGGCTTTGTTTACATGCGTCGGACGCACGGCGTTCAGACCAAGCTGAATAGGCTTTCAAGCTTACAGATTTTAAAATGACACCCGGGCTCCTGCCCTTAATTCGTGGTGTCATTTTAAAATGACAACCGGGCCAGGAGGGTTAAAGAACAAATCAATTGCGTTCCGAATGGACAACCAAACTGCAGTTTTTTGTATTCAGAAACAGGGCTCAGTGAGGTCACGAGAGTTGTTGAAGGTTTCCGAACGGAATTTTGCCCTGGCCGAATCACTAGGAATTTCCCTGCATGCAGCATATCTCCCCGGCGTGGCGAACGTCTGGGCAGACGCTCTCTCTCGCCGGCGGAGCACTCTAGTAGAATGGACAATCAAACAGGCTATCTTCGACAAGATGATTGCAAAGCCGTCCCGTCCACAAGTGGACTTGTTTGCATCCACAGAGAACCACAGACTCCCCCTCTTTCTCACTCGTCAGGAGGTAACCCCGGCGGGGGGACCCGATGCATTGTTGGTAGATTGGAACAGGTGGACCTCAATCTATCTGTTTCCTCCACCAGATTCTGTGCTAATGTGCAAAGTAATTCACAAGCTGAGGGATTACCGGGGCTGAGTTGCAATGATCGCGCCGCTATGGCCAGCCCAGGTGTGGTACCACCAATTGCAACAGTGGTGCAGGAACCCGGTGTCCCTCCAGGTCTTCGCTTTCCACTTGGAAACAATTGGCAACCTTCGGACCTCGCTCAGTTTTGCCTTATGGATATTTACCATGCCAAATGGTTAGCTCAATTTGGTGAGAGTGTCACTAATAAATTAATGAACCAATACACCATATCTACCAGGAGACAATATCAATCCCATTGGAAAACCTTCACAACCTGGATTGTAGAGTCAGGGCAAACTACTGCCTCAAATATTTTCAAATATTTAGACTATCTATTCGAACAAAAACATTTTTCAGTAACCACTCTAAAAAATCATTTGTCTGCCATTAGAACCCCCTTTTTTGATCTCACTGACCTTTCCATACTGCAGGCGGAGGAGAAAGGTTTTATGAGGGCGTGTTTCAAGCTACGCCCACCGCCCCGTCAGCTCATGCCCACTTGGTCACTTGACAAAGCCTTATCAGTACTTCAATCGCGCAAATATAATAATGCGCCGGATTTTTATTCACTTTTGAAAAAGGTTGTTTTCCTCATGGCTCTAGCCACCGGAAACAGGGTGTCTGAGCTGGCGGCGATGAGCAACGAACCTAATTGCCTTAGGTTTGGGAGACTGCGCGATCATGTGCAAATCGCGCCGTCTCCCACATTTATAGGTAAGAACGAACATTCTGAACATGTATTTTCTGAATTTTCTGTCCCGGCTTTAAAGAGGGGCCTCACTCATCACCTTTTATGTCCTGTGCAAGCACTCACAATGTTTTTTAGGGCTGCGCAGCCTCACCAACCAGGTGCTTTATGGGTCAACCGGACAGGTAAGCGTGTTACAAAACGAAAGTTAAGCTTCCTTAAGTAATCCCGGCGTGATAGGCAGGGCTCACGATATCAGGAAATGGGCAGTCCCTCTCAGATTTCTACAAAATTTCTCGGTAGAGGACATTGCTAATACTCAATTATGGGCTTCCAATCATACGTTCCTAACACGCTACCTGTCCGTTGCTCTAGATAAGCCAAAGCGTACCTGTGTAGCTTTACGTCAACGGGTACAGTAGGTAATGTTCTATTAAGTTAAGTTTTGCTGTTAAAAGGGGGGGGGGGTGCGGAATAGTCCATATCCGCTCTGTGCCCCTGAAGATTGTGATGAATCACGAGCTGTGATAGTCCATATCCCCTCTGTGCCCCTGAAGATTGTGATGAATCACGAGCTGTGATAGTCCATATCCCCTCTGTGCCCCTGAAGATTGTGATGAATCACGAGCTGTGATAGTCCATATCCCCTCTGTGCCCCTGAAGATTGTGATGAATCACGAGCTGTGATAGTCCATATCCCCTCTGTGCCCCTGAAGATTGTGATGAATCACGAGCTGTGATAGTCCATATCCCCTCTGTGCCCCTGAAGATTGTGATGAATCACGAGCTGTGATAGGACAGGTTCTACAGTCCATTATTAATTTTATGATTAATTCTAAGAAGATATCTCACATAGTTGATATTCGGTGTGAGCGTCCTGGGTTCGAATCCACGGACTGCCGCATGTGTTTGTAATATTTCATTAATCGATTTTAGGAGTAGAGTTGGTTGTTGGATAGAACATAATAATTGATATTGGTTCAGGAGTAATTTATCGAGAGGCCTTCCCTAGTGGTTAAGGCCCCATTAATTGCTCTTTCCATTCACATATGCATAGCCTACGTGAGTTGCAGTTGGGATGTGTGTACATGCTTGGATTGATATGCAGGATTCGAAGTTGCATAATAAATCGTAGGCAGTGTCCACCATTCTTTAACTGCCTTTGTGGTGTAATGCATAAGCTGTTGATATTCGGTGTGAGCGTCCTGGGTTCGAATCCACGGACTGCCGCATGTGTTTGTAATATTTCATTAATCGATTTTAGGAGTAGAGTTGGTTGTTGGATAGAACATAATAATAGTTGCAACTATGTATGATTTTTACAAGATTGTACAAATATATATTTAATGTACAAATAGTTTTAAGAATGGAACGAATAACTACTGCAGAGTTACAGTTCTCGGGAACACAGGTGTCTCCCACTTTATCATGCATACGATCTAATGTAAAGATCTGACCATGAGCAAGCAGTTTCTTAATGTCACGCACGGCTTGCAAATCTTTTATACTTTTTTATATATTGTTTGCATACAATAAAACTTATTTTTTTTTACTTGGATTCTTCGTCCCTAAGGTTAGGATATTTTACGAATGTCCTGCCTCCAGTCTTGCTAATCAGGCGAAGTCGTCATGATGAAAGGGCCCTATTAAATTATAGGTTTGATTCCCGTAGGGAAGTAGAGAAAACCTAATATTTAGGGGAGGTGTGGTGGAGTGGTCTTGCCACTGGCCTGGTAATCCAAAGGTCCCGGGTTCAAATCCCGATGTATCAATGGGAAGATATTATTGGGATGGAATTTGTGCTGTACCTGGTATCAGTGCATTACCACAAGCCCACCGAAACGTCAATAAAATACCCTCATTGTTCCCTGATTAAATAGCACTGTATGAATATTCCCATATTCAAAATATGCTATAGGGGTGCAATGCCTGGTGAGTTATCTGCTCAACAGGTGGCGTGTGTGTGTGTAAGTGTGAGAGTCCGAGTGTAGGAAGTGAGACAGTGAAGCACGGGAACGAGGTGGCTTCAGAGATGGGGTCGTTTCGGGCCATGAGTGAGCACCGTGCCTCATGTGAAGGCAAGATGGCAGGTGCTCGTTGTACTCTACGTGCTTCACACGTCTCACTCCCTAGGCTGGAACAAGACCTCACGGGCTTCACTGTTCATTGTAAAGCGGTGAATGTTAAGGCTCTCAGCCTATGCCCGAGAGGAAGTAAGTTGGAATATAGAAAAAAAAAAAAAAAAAAAAAAAAAAAAAAGGGCCCCGTAATCATTGATGACACTGTCCCTCCCGACCATCCCACTTCCCATTCGTTGATTTCTATAGTTTATTCTTGGTATATCAGTGAAGGAAGACGATGGCCGCTAGAGGGCCTGGTGTTGGGGAAGCGAAGCATGAGAAATCCACGCATATGGCAAGTCATATGATAACAGATATTAAGTTATTTTTTATTTTTTATATTTTACGGAGTTTTTTTCTGTAGGGTACCCGATCAAAATGACGATCCCGTAAGGGAATTAAGCGTGCACTTATGACGAGTACTCCAGGTTAACTTCCGTGCGGGCTATTCAAAATGCTGGCGCGGGATGTTGAATGGAGACTATTATACTAATAGGCGAAGTCGTCAATGATTACGGGGCCCTACTAAATATTAGGTTTTCTTTACTTCCCTACGGGAATCAAACCTATATTTTGACATGTTCACCAGACTAAAGGCTAGATGCAAGTATGCAATCAGATATATAAAAAATAATGAAAACTTGTTTAGAAGAGAAGCATTGGCCAAAAACTTTGCTAGCAAAGACACAATGGCCTTCTGGAAGGATATTAAAAAAATGCATAATAGCTGCACACCTCTTCCCGTTAGTGTAGATGGGATCTCTGGTACTAATAACATAGGCAATCTTTGGAAAATGCATTACCAAACTTTGTTTAACTCTGTTGGGCACCAAGGAAATACCATTGCTGCTACAATAAAGTGTAACAAAGAAGAAAAGTATGACACAATTAAAGTTACAAGTGAAGAAATCAAGGCTGCAATAAGTAGGCTAGATGCTAACAAATCCTGTGGTTTTGATGGTATATATGCTGAACATTTGAAGTATTCCTCCACTCTCCTCTTGGAGAAACTCAGCAGTTGCTTTACCAGCTTTCTAATCCATGGTTTCCTACCAGAATCTATGATGTCCATTACCTTGATACCAGTAATTAAAGACAAGGCTGGCAAAATCACATCAAAAGACAACTATAGACCTATTGCCCTTGCCAGTATTGTAAGTAAGATACTAGAGTTAATAATTTTTAGACAGAATCTCAGTGTATATCTCAGCTAATAGTAATCAATTTGGTTTTAAAAAGAATCATGGTACGGACCAGTGCATCTACACTCTGAAGGAGCTAGTGGATGGGTACATCAAAATGAACAGCTCTATTTTTGCATGCTTTCTTGATGCTAGTAAGGCATTTGACAGAGTCTGCCACAATATCGTGTTTGATAAATTAGCAACAAGGGGAGTGCCATCCTATATACTGAGAATCTTGAAGTACTGGTACGCCAATCAAACATTTAATGTAAGATGGGGAAACATTATTTCGGATTCCTTTACAGTAACCAATGGTGTGAGACAGGGTAGTATTCTCTCACCTTACTTATTCAATGTATACATGGATGAATTATGTGATCAATTTAATAAAGAGCAGATTGGATGTTATGGTGGGAATAAAATCATCAACCATTTTATGTATGCTGATGATCTGGTCATTATGGCACCGTCTTCTGCGGGTCTGAGCAAACTTCTTGAAATATGTGAGTCTTTTGGTAGCAAACATTGTGTTAAATTCAACCCACTGAAAAGTGTTGTTCTTATATTTAGATCAAAATTACTGTATAAAAGTAAACTGCCTAATTTCTCACTCAATAATCAAATTATTCAAGAAGTAAACAAAATAAAATACCTGGGACACATTATCTCAAACGATTGCTCAGATGATGCAGATATCGGCCGTCAGCGCAGACAGCTATATTTGCGTGGTAACACCACCTTGAGGAAATTCCACATGTGTAATTGGGAAACTAAAGTAACTTTGTTCCGGACATATTGTTCCTCTATGTACACGGCCCATTTGTGATGGAAGTACAAGAGAGCCACCATAAATGGTCTGTGTACAACTGTACATCCCATCATAATATACTCAAGATGTTCATTGGTCTCTCTAAATATGAGAGCACTAGTATGGTGTGCACACTGTTGGATGTGCAGTGCTGTTGGGCTGTCATCAGGAGACTGGTGTACAGCTTTTCGCAGCGACTGCAATCCTCCAGTAACACACTGATCGTAGCTCTTTGGTCTAGTGATCATATCTATGAATCCCGTATTATATCTCACTGGCAGAAGCTGCTGCACACATAGTATGTACTGTAATATATAGGTCTAATTGAACTCTGAGCAATGAACTGTGCAATAGGTGTTAACCAACATTGAGCAATAGCCTTAATTAGCCTATCTGTGTTATATTGTGACAAAATGTGATATGTGCTTTATTATGCCATTCTGTAAATACTGTACAGTCAGGTCTTGATATACACGGTTAATTCGTACCCTGTACGTACCGTGTATATCAAAACCGTGTTTTAGAAATAACAGGTCTTATGGGAATTAATTAATTCGTTCCAGCCACTTTCCCAAAGTCCCCCTTTTGGCCCTTTTTGCCTACCTTCAGCCGACTTATATTACATTATACCACCAACATCATATATGACATAACATAGAATACATTAAGCATCAATAAAAACTGTTTTGGACCTGTTACTGACTTATTTGTGTGATAGACGTGTTGACGTTAGGTAGATATCCCCGCCGCTGTACTCCCTCCCCGCCCCGTCCTGGCCTCAACCCCGACCCCGTTACTGTGATGATGTTGATAAGCCTTGTGCTACAGCTAGCACATCGGCCCCCTCCAGGTTCCCAGGCATGTTGATCGTCCTCATTGAAACCAGAGAACACAGAAATATTGTCCATCATATCATTATCATTATCAGATTGGTTGTTGTTGTTGTTACTGGCGCACTCTCCTATCCAGGAGTTCGTTCTTTGAACGATGGCAGTTTCATTTATGATTTATTTATTTATTTTATTGTTTTTATTTTTATCAATTTTTTTTGTATTTATTTTTCTATTTTTTTTTTTTTTTAAACCCTCTTCATATTACTTATATATTTCTTTTTTCAAATTAATGATATGGTTGTCACCATCGGGGACACTCCCTCCCTCCCTCCCAGCCATAACATGGCTGGTGCGTGTGATAATGAAGATGTATGAGGATTCGCGAAGTGCGGTGAGGGTGAAGGGTGTACTGAGTGATGAGTTCGCAGTCCGTGTTGGAGTCCATCAGGGTTCAGTGTTAAGCCCCCTCCTCTTTATTATGGTCTTGGAGGCACTGTCTTGAGTTTTTAGAGGCGGACTCCCGTTGGAACTGTTTTATGCAGACGATTTAGTCCTAATAGCTGACAGTATTATAGGTTTGACTCCTGTAAGGAGATAAAGAAAACCTAATATTTAGTAGTGGCCCCGTAATCATTGACGAACATGCCTATTACATAAGGCATCCTCTTCAAACACTAATCCGCCGTAGTTTGAATCTACCGCGCAGAGCATTTAAAAACTGAGGAGCCTTCATCATGAGCGCACGCGACCTCACTCATGGCTTCAGTCATTATGAATTGGGTTCTCACTACGAAAAAACTTCGTAAAAAATAAAAACAAAAAGAAAATAAGAATAACTATCTAATAAGCTTTCCATCATATCGTGGATGTACTTGTGTGGATCTTTGACCAGACGCTACTGCAGGCGTCATTCTTCCTTCACTGACATATCAAGTAAACCAAAATCCTGAATACATCAACGAATGGGAAGGGGATGGTCGGGAGGGCCCCAGTCGTCAATGATTACGGGGCCACTACTAAATATTAAGTTTTCTTTATCTCCTTACAGGAGTCAAACCTATAATTTATTAGTGGCCCCTCCATCATTGACGAACATGCCTGATTTCTAAGACTGGAGGGGGACATTCGTAATCATATCATAACTCTAGAAAAGCAGATAATCAAACAACCACATAGTATTCTTACTCTTGTAAAAAAGAGATATTCGGGTGCATAAACTTTATACAGCCTAAATCTTCAAAAAGGGGTACAAGCAGGAGCGTGCTTCAAAGAAGCCTGCTTGAAAAAGGGTTAACTCTGAGACTCTGTACACAGATCTGCTAGTTAAGAAGGCACCCCACTTAAAGTAAGTGGTGAAAACTAAAAACTTATAAGTTTACATGTGCACATATAAACCCCATTAACTAGTGGATATATTCCTAAAAATATAACCAAACATAAATGAATTCTTGTACATTCATAGAAGTACTGAACTCGTGTACTTATGGAGAAGTAATTACTTCAAAAGTAAAAGTCGTAGTTGCAACTACCGAGATTTCTCAAAAATCTATTGCTTCACAGCCAAAGCTACTTACAACAAGAATTGTTGTAACACTACTATTGGCCTTTAGCACAATTTCCTGCAATAAATACTACAGAGAAATTTTATAAAACAATGCCTACAAACAGTATCCCAGCTCGTATGTTCCGAACACATACTCCGGAGGGGTCTAGGGTGTCCTATGTCACACTGACTGCACCCTCCCCCCCCTTTTTCTTGAAATTAAACAAAACGTGACTAAAAGGGCCACCTAGACCCTCTGCCGTAAAGCTATACATGGCAAGGAAGGTTTGTCCAGAGCTACTGAAAGGTATCGCGTCAAAAAACTCCTGATTAGAGGCCCACAACTGTGTGGACTTAATAACTTCCACCGAAAGATTATTAAGGAAACGTAAAGAGGCTGTCCCCTTGCGTAAATCGTGGGTCTTACCCACAACGCCGGGATTCTTCTCTTTAAAGTCCTTGACCAAGAGAGAAGCCAGTGTACGCTCCATCAAGCGTTCACCCGGACTTGCGACCCATAAAGCACCCTGGTGATTTAGAGGTGCCACTCTTAAATATTTGGTTAGAGCTTGCACTGGGCAAAAAAGATGGTGCACCTTTCCCCTTTTTAACGCCGGCACCGTGAACTCTGAAAACACGTGTTCACTGTGCTCATTCTTGGCTAAGAATCCTGGGGAAGGTGCAATGTGAATACACTCATGAAGCCTATCAAACCTGAGGCAAATAGGTGTGTTGCTCATCGCCGCCAGCTCAGATACTCTGTTCCCGGTAGCCAAAGCCATAAGGAATACTGCCCTTTTGTAAAATCTGCAGTCTTTGGTACATACGGGAACGAGAATAACTACGATGCTTTGTCCAGAGACCATGTAGGCCTGAGCTGACGGGGAGGTGGGCGGAGTTTAAAACCTGCCCTCATAAATCAATTTCAGATAAATGTTTCTGCATGAACAGATACATTAAATAATTAACAACCAACGCCACCGAGGGCACAGTTTGGTTTGTTCTAAGAATCCAAGACATAAAAGCTTGCCAATGCGATTGAAAACTGTCGCTTTGTAGACTGGGTATATTGATTCGTGAATATCTTGGTCACGTCGCTACCATATGGTGCTAGCCACTTGGCCTCCTGAATGTCCATAATGAACAAGTCCGCGAGGTTTCTAGGTTGCCAATTGTGTTCTAAGTGGAACAACCCGACCGGGAGTGACACTGGGTGCGGGCACCACGTGTACAAATGCTGGTACCAAACTGCACCGGCCACAGGGGCGCGATTAGCGAGACTACGCCTCGCTAATCCTGTAGTTTGTTGACTACGTGGCACATTAGAGACGCGTCTGGCGGCGGAAAATAGATAAATGGAACTCAACCTGTTCTCGTCCGTCATCAGAGCGTCAGGTCCGCCCGCCGGCGTTATCGTCCGGCGGGTGAGGTACAGTGGGAGTTTGCAAGTCTTCTCAGACGCAAACAAATCCACTTGTGGATGGTCATGCTCCGCACACGCAAGAGCGCCCATTCCACTGAAGTGCTTTGTCTCTGAGACAGAGCGTCTGCCCAGACGTTTGCAACGCCTGGGAGATAAGATACGTGAAGATGAATGTTCAGCCTGTTGGCTAGTATAAAAATCTTTTCTGACACGTTTAGCCACTTCCGAGATCTTATTGACCCTTGTTTCTGAATACAGTGAACCACATTCAGATTGTCCATTCTGAAGGCCACCGACTAGCTCCGTAAAGCAGAGCCGTGAGCCTGAAGGACAGATAAGGGGACTAGTAAGTCTTTGACATTGATGTGGAAGATTTCTAAATGGGACCAAAACCTTTGACCCTGATGCCCGAGGTTTGACTAAAAGCCCCAACCTATCGTGCCTGACGCATCCATGTCCACCCATACCGACGGCGGAGGAGAGGTTCATGACATGACTGCGTGCAACCTTTCTCTCGTCGCCCAAACCGCTAGTAAGTTGTGTAATAACGTTGGGATAGGCCATACTATCCCCGCCGGTAATAGTGGGAAAAATTTGTTGCCCTCCAAGATTAAACGTTAGACTTTCAACCGGCCCAACTTCACAGTTAGCTGAACCCCGTTGAGAGAACCGACTAGAGATTCCCAAAGTTTCTGTGTCGTATTCAGACTGTGGAGAAACATAAACAGTTTTTGCGAAATCTGTTTCGAGTGTCCACACTCTGACTCAGAGTGAGAGAAGCTGTGTCCTCGACCAGCCCTATCCCCTGAAATACTCGTGGGGGAACAAGGGTTTGACTTTTACTAAGTTGACCTTGAATCCTAGAGATATGAGATGGTTTAACGTAACGTAGACATGACTGATGCGTAACTTTTCTGTTTCTGCCACCACCAGTTAGTCGCCCAGATACCACCAGACCCTGATCCCTTGTTCTAACAAGGGCATCAGGGCTTGCGGGGACCTTGCTTGAATGCTTGTGCCAAATTGAAAGCAGTCTTCCAAACTGCTGGTGAAATCAAAGAAGGAATTAGAACTGGAGACAGAACTACTTGGCTTGCAATACGGTCAAGAAGTTTCTTCACTAAGAACATCCTCAGATCCTGCCTTGCTCGAACTGCCTCTAATAAGGCCGTCCGAATATCTCCTAAAGACTTGGATGGAAGTCTGGAGAAGCAAGCGCCGGGAAAGTTCAATGGCTTTCCTGACTTCCGCGGCTTCTATTGCCTGAGAAGAGCGTAACAGAGACTTTGTTACTTGCTGGGAACCATATATTGCGAAAACAGTTTAAACGCTTTTCCTCTTAACCCTCCAGCCCCGGCTATGTATTATATATATATTCCTCGAAACCCGGGTGTTTTGGCCGAAAAACGTCTAGGCTAGGCTACCGTATATTCGTTAATCAGACTGCTTCCCGCATTCCCGCGCATCCCCAAGCGTAGCTGTGTTATTTACCTGTAGAATGGCATTAAGTAGAGCTCTCTAAGTCAACTGGTTGAGCTGTGATGATGATTTCATTGGAGATAACTTTATGGCCAACACAGCCACTTTACACCACTTTTCGATACTTAACAACAACATACAGGCACACACGAACAAGCGACGCTCTCCTTCTTGTGGCCGGAGATGCGGGGCGTCGGTCCAGCCGGCTGTTGTTTACATGCGTCGGACCGACGCCTCGCACACGAAGCTCACAGGCTTTCAACCACTGGGTGTTCAAGAGGCCTTCCGGGTACCTGTTATATGCTTTTTTATGGGCGTTCAAGAGCCCTTCCGTGGTGAGAGGGTTAACCTAAACTCGCGGTCTAGGTAAGCTGGGGAAGGCGTGCTAATGGCAGCCAAGCAGAGGGGACTCCGCCGGCACCAAAAACCGGAAGAGAGAACCAAGAATGGCGTTCTGGAGGGATTTGGTGGTAAGAATAAGTCATGGTTATAATAACTTGGAATGTCCTTAATATGAACATCCAAAACATTTCCGTAACATTGCTGCCCCTGACTCATCAGGCCCGTAAAAAGAGGCATAGCTCCTGTTTTTTGACTGGCGCCTTGTCTAAAGGAGGGGGAGATATGTCTGATATGACTCGCACAGTGGAAGTAGTGAGAGCTGTTGTGCCTGGCACATTGGAAATTGGGTCTGACACAGCGGATGGCTAGGTATTTTAGCTAAAGCAAAGGATGTAGCCAGAGGTCGCACATTCGTCGACATCGCGGGATCTCCCGTATCAGAAGGAGTTTCCGGCGTAGGGCCAAAGAACCTATTAAGTGCATTCAATAGTAGTCCATCAATCTCTTCCGCCGGTACATACCTCCACTCCGTGGAGATTCGACAGTACCCTGAGAGTCGCCTAGAAGGTGACTGGACTCTTCAACCTCCATCTCTGAGACCAGAGATCGTTGTTCTTCATCCGTTAAGTCTGGCTTATCATGGGAAGATCCCGCCGAAGCCGGGACCTCCACATGTTGCCATGTTAAAACTGGGGTAGAAGATGGTACATCGGCATCCCGTGGACGTCAGCACTAGTTGAGTCACAAAGGGATGTGTTCTGTCCTGCCAGGACTGTGAGTATCGCCATACACCTTGGCTGTGGCTGTCCCTCGCTTGCGAGCTCGGTATACTCTCTGAAAGAGAGTCCTGTAAAGGTTTATGATAATTAAAAGCTCCCATAGCTCATTAACACATTGAAAGCAGAGCTGGTGAGCAAAATCATAAAGTATACTAATTAATTTAATTTATATTTAATTGTATTAAAATAAATTACTATAAATAAACACAATATTATCCTAATATAATCATAGAAAATATATATGGTTATTATTATTCAGTGATTAAATTATTTCATTAACAAATAAAAATAATATAGGGATACCTGATCTTAACGGCGTTGAACATACAGCAATGAGAGGTTCAAGTGCCGACATGGCAGAGACTGGGGGAAAACTACCCCGCCCCCGGGAACTACCTGGTCACCTGGTGCAACACTGGTACTCCGCCCTGGAAAGAGAATTTTCCGGGGATTAATGCTCATAGGGTTACACCCAAAAAATGGTACAAAATATATGTCACAAGACCGCCGGTCAACGAACCGTAGCACTCCACCACTACTTTTCGTTTTCCTTTAGTTTCATATTAAAGATTTCAGGATATATTTACCTGTCCAGAAGATTTTAAGCATATCTTTTGAATCCTCATAAAGATGAAGTATATCTTTATTAAAGATGAAGTCTTTCAAGTATCCCTTTACACTTGAAACATTAGTAAGATTCCGGCATCTTTTTATCCCATAAAAAGTCTAAGCCTATCCTAATCTCTAATCCGGCTTCTCCCAGAAGCCCTCATAGATCGCCGTCTTGAAGGCCGTGATACCCTATTGTATCAATCAATTGTTTGGCAAATTATCGCGAATCGCAAATCCGTTAATATAACCACCCGAAGGTACAACCGCCGGGTTTTATATGCAATGTCAAACCACTTATACCTGTCCCAGACCTCTTTGTAAAAAGGTCGCCGGGAGGGAAAGACCAAACAAAATAACACAGGAAGCCTGATCCCAGGCTTGACCACAGAAAACGCAGTTTCTGATGAGCCCTCAAGCGACCAAACTCGTCGGGGTAACTTACCTATTTTAGCCATCCTGACTAAAACTTGGTAACCAAAAACGGTGTTCTCGGAGCAACGAGAAAAAACGCCGGAAAGGTAACCCACACCAAACATACATAACAGGAGTTAATGCATAAAGCAATGAATAACACAGGAAGCCTGATCCCAGGCTCGACCACAGAAAACGCAGTTTCTGATGAGCCCTCAAGCGACCAAACTCGTCGGGGTAACTTACCTATTTTAGCCATCCTGACTAAAACTCGGTAAACAAAAACGGTGTTCTCGGAGCAACGAGAAAAACGCCGGAAAGGTAACCCCCACCAAACGAGACATTTTAACACATTTTATACAAAGGGTGTGCGCAAAATTAGGGATACCTGAACAGGAGGGCGTAATGCATAAAGCAAAAACCGGGGCAAAGGTAGCCATGACAGAGACTGGAGGGAAACTTACTCCAGGTTCTGCAAGGCCCACCGGGACCCAGCTCTGGAAAAATAAAATTTCCAGGAATTAATGCTCATAAGGTTAACCCACTCATGTTCGCACACAGGTGTTAAATAACCCGCCGGGTAACGAGACGTAATACTCAACGACCACAGCTCGCTACGCGGTGGGGTTTCCTAAGTAAAGGATTTCAGAATATCATAATTTGTCCAAAAGATTTATGAATACCCTCTGACATAATATATAAAGACCATCATGGCGTTTATAAGTGATTAAGTCTTTCCGGTGTTTGTTTCCAGATTAAATTTTGGAAAAAAAACCCTAAAAAAGACGCCGGCCCCCGAATTATCTCGTAGATAAAAAACTGGGAAGCCTGACAAATATACGAGATCTAACTTCTGCCGAAGTATCTTTTTAGATCGCCGTATGTTGAAGGCGGCGATACAAAACGTATCCCTCAAATGTCTGGTTAACTAACTGAATTGTAAATTCGTTATTCTCATCCGTGCAAGAAGCACCCGCCGGGTGTGAATAATAGTTTAAAAAACGTTAACCCCAATTGTGCCCTAAAGCGCCGTATGTTGAAGGAGGCGATACACAAAGCATCCCTCAATTGTCTGGTCAGCTAAACTGAATTTTGCAAATTCGGTCATCCCACCCTTCCAGGTTGCACCCACCGGGTGAATTAAAGTTTAAAAGTTAACCCCAATTGTTCCTATCCCCACTTCTTTGAAACAGATCGCCGGGGAGGAAATACAACTACAGCATAGTTTTATATTGGCTTTGCAAAACCGAAAAAACTACAAACAACACGTGTCCGTATGAACACTGTTAGATGGGTACAGCCAACCCGCCGGGAATCAGAAGGAGCCTGAAACAGGCACCCCAGAGACGCAGACCTGGGGAGCCACAGACACCCACTCGCCGGGGAAACAAGCCTGTTTTAAAACACGCGTGGCCAAAACTTGGCAACCAGCCGGGGTTATCAAGGTGAAACCGAGAAAAACCCGCCGGAAAAAACCCACCCCGTCCAGATACCATCTGAACGCAACACCGGACCGAGGCGTAGCTAAAACACAACTAACGCCGGGCCCAACATAGTCCGTGGAATTAGCCAAAACACAACTAACCCAGGACACATAAATAGTCCGTGGAATTAGCCAATACACAACTAAACCAGGATACACATGACACAGTAGTACATATTTAGAAAATAAATCCATAACACTTGTATATGTGATAAAGCTACGAGAGGCTGGCTAGGCCTAGGCAGACGGATAACAGTAACATGTCGGAATATAAACAAAAAGCACTGAATTATATCACAACAGGAACCACCGCCAACACACCACTGTAGCAAACACTTCCGGCAAAGGGAAGAACTGACTCGGGACCCAGAAAAAACTTCACTAAGTGAAGAAAAATACGCTGGGAACGACAGCAAAAATACGCTACCTCATCAGAAAGATAAAAGGAAGCAATAACGTGTAATGAAAGCCGCCTGCATCACAAAGTTCGCTAACTGTGAAAAAGTTCACCTGTCCACAACAGGACCACGAGGGTACATCCGAAATAGATGCCCCAAACATACGACCCAAAATACACTGCACTGCGGGCAACCAGCCCAGGACACTCCTGCTACGCATATCCTAACCTTACTCGATACATCCCGGAGTAAACAAATGAGAAAAAACTCACTAGGGACGCAACAAATGCGGAACCCGCGGAGCGTGGGGAGACAGGTCCGGGCAGGCTGAGCGCAGAGCAGAGAAGGAAGAATGACGCCTGCAGTAGCGTCTGGTCAAAGTTCACACAAGTACATCCACGATATGATGGAAAGCTTATTAGATAGTTATTCTTATTTTCTGTTTGTTTTTATTTTTTACGAAGTTTTTTCGTAGTGAGAACCCAATTCATAATGACTGAAGCCATGAGTGAGGTCGCGTGCGCTCATGATGAAGGCTCCTCAGTTTTTAAATGCTCTGCGCGGTAGATTCAAACTACGGCGGATTAGTGTTTGAAGAGGATGCCTTATGTAATAGGCATGTTCGTCAATGATGGAGGGGCCACTAATAAATACAAGATGCTGAGGCCAAATTCAGAGAGTGGAGAGGGCATGGCGAGCAAGGGTTTAAGAGTCAATATTAACAAAACCAAGGTTATGCATTGTAGATTGAGACGAGGCAATGTGGAAAAGAGCGGTGCATACCCATGTGCAGTGTGTGGAAAGGGAGCGGGCGTTAACTCAATTCAATGTAGCATCTGTCGATGTTGGGTACACCATGGGAGTAAGCGCTGTAGTAGAATAAAGGGACCCCTGCCGAATGATAAGTCAGAAATAGAGAAATTTGAGTGCGTAGTGTGCAAAGGCGAGCTTGTGTTAAGTGATGATCCTGTGGCTGTGAATTTTGGAAATGAGTCTTTGGAGCTGGTGAACAAGTTTTGTTACCTAGGAGATACCATCTCTGCCGGTGGTGGGGCCGAGGCTGCCACTGTTGCTAGAATTAGGTGTGGCTGGGGGAAGTTCAGATAACTGATCCCAATCCTGACCATGAAAAGAATGCCTCTCCCCCTGAAGGGAAAGGTGTATGCCTCATGTGTTAGAAGTGCAATGACGTATGCCTCAGAAACATGGGCCGTTAAAGTAGAGGATGTCAACAGAATGGAGCGTAATGAGATGAGAATGGTGAGATGGATGTGTGGGGCCAGGCTACAGGATAGAATAACAAATGTTGAGCTGAGGAGACGTTTAGGTATAAAGAGTATTAGCGAGGTGATGCGTACAAGTAGACTGGGATGGTATGGACATGTGGAGAGAATGGATGAACAAAATTGGGTGAAAAAATGCAGGTCTGTGATTGTGGAGGGAGATGCACCAAGGGGTGGACCGAGGATGACCTGGGATCGGACCATACGCGCCGATCTCAAATCCAAGAACTTGACAAGTGAAGCAGCCCTTAACAGGGTTGCCTGGAATGCCGCTATTAGGACAAGAGACTGAAACTGCACTTATGTGTGGAACACTCTATCTTAATATTTTATGTATGTATGTATGTATGTATGTATGTATTAGGCTATGGTTCAATAGACCAGAAAGTAGAGAAGAAGTTATAACCCTATTGATAATGCAAAACTATTGAACACTTACAAGTGTATGTTATTTGGTCTCTATATAATCTGTGAATCATTTCCGATATGATGGAATTAAAGAAAACAAATTTCCACCAACTCATAATCAGCAAAAATGACACAAATGTCAATTAAAAACATGTTACAATATTTCTCAATCAATTTGTGTAGACACACTTTCAAGGCGAAAATAAACCGTGGGAAAAAAACCCAATTGGGAGGTTTGACGTACCTCCCAACCTACCAAATAGGAAAACCTACTATTTGCTAGTAGTCTTGGAAAATCCAACGTCAAGGCTATTAACCTAATTGCAATGACGACTTGTCTATTTTGACTGCTATGTCGTCATTCCAACCGCGGTTAAAAAGAAAACGTCTAGAGTCTACTCCTTATCTTGCTCTAGGAGACGTTGTACATTAACCAAAACTACCACCGAAGGTGAAAAAAGCATAGAAGAGAAGAAAAAGGGGTTTACCTTAGTTACCCCTTAAGGCCCATCCCGTGTTCCGTCATGTGCAGATCCCTGTCGAACGTGCGTATGAGCGACCCTCTCTTGTTATCACATCTCACGTCAGCAGAAGAACGCGGATGGGCAGGGGTCCGGCGTGAGGGAGGGTATTATGTACGTTGGATTTTCCAAGACTACTACCAAATAGTAGGTTTTCCTATTTGGTAGGTTGGGAGGTACATCAAACCTCCCAATTTGTTAGTAGTCTTGGCAAATCCAACGTCAAGGCTGCATAACAAATAGGAGGAGGACATCCAAGCCCAACATACCAAAAAAAACAATGCATAAAACAAAATTATGAATGACAAAGAAACACAATTTAAACAAGAGAGTTTAATAAAAGAGTGAAAAACTGAGGAGTAGCTAAAAAGAACAGTTTTAACACGTGCCCGTCATTCATAGTAATGCAAAAACATAGACTTGTCTTAAACCAAAAAAGTACTGTACCCAAAATCCCTTTTCTTCCAAAACCAACAAAAACATTGAACACAATAACAAAACACAATTTTCAATTTGGCAAAAACACTTATGTACTGTATACATAATACATAATCCCAAACTTGCAATCAAGTGTTGCAAACCCGTACTCCCCCCCCCCCCCCCTTTTCCAAAGAAAACAAAGTAAAAGAAAGAGTGACAAGGGGGGAAGACCAGGTATCTCCGCCAGAGCTCTAGGAAACACGACTCCCGAGAGCTATCACCGGCCGAGGGGGTCTAACAATGGACATGGAGAGGTAGGAGGAGACGAAGGTATTGACAGAAGACCACAAACCCGCCGAGGCGATGTCAGGTAAGGATCGACTCCGCAGGAACCGTATGGAGGCAGCAAAGGATCGCACATCGTGCGCAGAACCCCTACAATCAGGGTTACTGGCACGAATGACCCGACAAATGTGGCGTCCTATCTGCACCTTCGAGAGCCTCCCACCAGTCCGAGGAGACACCCACACAGCAGTACCCGAAGTCGGCGCCACAGACTCAACATAGGAGTGCAAGGACTTGCACCGGGCACAGCACATGGTGAGTATGCCCATGCTTTAAAGCCTGGATGGTGAAAGGCTTGAAAACGTGGGTCTCTCTCATTCTTGGCAACAAAATGAGGGGAGGGGGCTAACGTGACGACATTCAAGGACGGGGAGAATCACATGCATTCCTGGGACCGTGACATGGCTGCTAGTTCAGACACCCTATCCCCAGTGGCCAGAGCGACAAGGAAGAGTGTACGCTCGAGCAACTGAACCGGTGTAGTGTCCCGTGTATATGCGTGTGAAGCCAGAAGGTCCAGAGCTCGCCCCAGATCCCACTGAGGAGGGATCTGGCACGGAGGCGGTCGTTCCCTGAAGGCAGCCTTCATGAAGGAATCCAGCTCCTTCGGCGGAACGACCAGCCCAGTGACGGACTCAAAGACCTCCCGGATGGCAGACAAGTGGTTACGTATAGTGTTGACTTGAAAGCGACGTGTACGGAAGAGCTGAAACAAGTAGTGTAGTATGAGGGAAGGAGAGCTAACTGTCTGGCGAGTGTCCTGTATCCACCTAGTAAAAGACCTCCAGTGGGACTCGTAAGTCCCCCAAGTCGAAGACGTCCATGAACGCTTCAGGAAGTCAGTCAGGTCCCGTCCGTGGACTGGGAGCCACCGTGCCTCACGAACATCCACGATGCGAAGGCCAACGAGGTCCGCAGGTCTCCAACCTGGCTCAAGTGGAAGTTTGAGACAGGGAGAGGGACCGGACTCGGGCACCACCGTTTCAACTGGGCGTACCAATCCTGGGCCGGCCACAGAGGCGCTATTAGCCAGAGTCTTCCGCGGTACAGCCGCAGCCTCGCGAGGACTTTGCACATCAACAGTGCATCTGGTGGCGGAAATATGTATATTGTTGATATAGGTTAAGTGCACACACAACATATATACAGAGTGTACACATGCCTTAATCATATTGCAACATACACACATGTACTTTCAGGGCAATACTATCATTGTTTAATATCCCATGAGAATATACCGTACTCTGTAGTATCGGCAGCGTTGCACCAAATATATCCGGCACCGCTGCACATGTTTTCATCAGTAACATCCGGTCGGCACTCAGCATAGCAGTGCCACCCCAGCTCTGTATATCTTTGGCTAATAAGAACCTATAAACTTATCTCTGGACTTTTATTCTACATCCTTGTGCAAGAAAGGATTATCAAGGTTGTTGTAGCTTCACATGACAACCATACATATATCGACTGCCACCTGTTTCAGTCTTCCATGAAAGCGTCCGGACCCCCCTCCGGAGTGCGAGTCCGGAGGGATAGGTACTGAGGCAACTTGCGCGTCTCCTTCGATGCGAACAAGTCGACCTCCGGAACACCCCAGGAAGCTGCGAGGTCGTCGAACACAGTCTGTTTCATTGCCCATTCTACAAGAACGCCCTGTCCTCTCGACAGGGCGTCCGCCCACGGGTTGGCAGTCCCGGGCAGGTAGGAGGCGTGCAGGGAGATGTTGTGTCAGTTCGCAAGGAAGAACAACTTCTCTGAGATCCCCAACAGAGTCAATGACCTGGAGGACCCCTGCTTTTGGATACAGTGGACAGCTGTCTGATTGTCCATCCTGAAGGCCACCGGCTTTCCCCGAAGGGCCAGCGCGTGGTCCCTCAGGAAGAACAAGGGAACCAACAGTTCGAGGGCATTGATGTGTAGGTGTGTGTGTCCCATCCATCTGCCGTGATGTTGATGTCCCAGGTTGGATTGGTAACCCCACCCTACCTCGCTCGACGCATCTGTGTCTACCGTCGGCGGGGGGGCGGTCCAGAGCACAGCCGCAGAGAGCGTGCCCCGAGCAACCCAGTGTCCTAAGTGTCTGTGAATGGTATGCGGGATCGGCATGAGCCGATCCCTAGGGGCCAACGGAAACACCTTGTTGCCCATGAGTATTAGGCGGCGTAGCCTGAGCCTCCCTAAGGGAATGGTCAGAGCTGCCCAATTCAGCGAACCCACTAACGAGTCCCAGATCCTCCTCGTGAGGGAGACCGAGTGCAACACGGCGAAGACCTTCCTGCGAAGTTTCACCGCGTTTGGCTGACTCTGGGTCACTGTAGTGCTGGTCAGATCCCATTCGAGACCTACCCACGTCACGACACGCGACGGGGTCAGGCGCGACTTGGGAATATTGATTTTGAACCCTAATTGTATGATGTGGTAAACTACTGTGAGGGTGTCGCGGACGCATTGTTCTAGGGTGTCTGAAACTATCAACCAATCGTCCAAGTAAAACAGGATCTGGAGCCCGCTCCTGAGGAGAGGATCCAGAGCCTGCTTCACCAGTTTCGAGAAGATCCGCGGCGCGATGTTGAGACCGAAGGGAAGTCTGTCGAACATGAACACACGATCGGAAGTCTGAACGGCCAAGAATCGCTTGAAACGAGGATGGATAGGAACGTGCCAATACACATCCTTGAGGTCCAGCGACACTACCCACGACAGAGGTCGCAGGGCCAGTCATACCTGGTGTACCGTCAGCATCCGAAACCGTGTGTTCACGATGTGCCCGTTGAGGGCCGACAGATCCACCACCGGTCGCATCGCGTCGCAGTCCTTCTTTGGTACCAGAAATACACGGGAGAGGAAAACCGGGTGACCGGCTTTCACCTCCTTGACGATTCCCTGTTCGTGCATTGACGTTATCACGTCGGCCACCTCCGAAGAGATGGGCCGGCTTCGTTGACAAGAGCTGAGTGGGGGTCTGGACTTTCATCTCCAGGTTAGACCCCTCCGTGCAATCTTCCGCCCCCACGTCCCTCGCGGCCAGCGAGGGGCGCAAGGGCGAAAACAACCTGTGGTAGCTCCCGAGATGAGGTGAGCGACCTCTTCGGCTAGACGAGAAAGAGAACAAGGAGGAGACCGACCCGGAGAACCTACACATTTTTTGACGTGGAGGGTCCCCCGGTACGGTCCTTGCGGTCATAAGCGCCACGTTGACCTCCCCTACCCCCCCCCACCTCGCCGAAAAGGGCGGGTCACCCCATCCCCTGTCCGTCGCGCGTCTGACCCAGTCGAAGTGCGGCCGGAAGTGGAAGGCTGGCCAGCCCCTTCTCGGCGGGGATGAAAGGGAGCAAGAACAGAAGTGCGAGGCGGAACCGACGCTCTGGCCGGCAACTTCCCTTTCCTGCACCCTTTCTTGGCGGCAGCACTGGCGGCAGCACCCCGAAGAGGACCGTCAGAAGGACGGGACTGAGAAGACCCTGTTCGCGACACAGCGCGTTGTTGCGTGTCGTAAGCAGGGTCCGCCGACAGAGAAGCGTAGCGTTCCCAAGCATCCTGCGCAAACAGCCCCGATGAATAGAACTCAGAGTACAATAAACCCTGACGAATATCCAAGGGGGCTTTCCGGCAGAACGAGGACCTTACCGTCTGGCGTTGCCGAGTTGCCTCGCACAAAACCGCCTTCAGCTCGGGAACCAAAGACACCGCGAGCTGAAGGTGGATCCGCCGAACGTGGTCCAAACCCTCGTGAAGATCGCCCGGTGCAGTCGCCTCGATAAGCCGCAGGTGGTGAACAGACGTCTGGAGGGAACCTAAAAGACAAGATAATAAGTTCGCCACCCTCTGTCGCAAGGTAAAATCATTGTCGACAGAGGACTTATCTGGGTGAGAGAAGAACGGGTTAGCAATAGAACAAATTTCAAGTTTGGGCGCGCTTATCCAGGACCAGAACTTGCCGTCCAATCCGCCGACAGATACAAGAGGAGGCAAAAGCAGTGATGACTCTGGGGGAGGGACTGAAGTGGATCTGTCGACGGAACGGTTGGCGAATTCTGGCGAATTCCAGGCCTCCAATGGGAGAGGGTTATCGAGCACGACGGCTAAGCCAGGCTTACCGTCGTCGCACAAACCCGTCCCATAGGAGGACAGTCCCGTCAGCACAGCCAGGGACTGAACATCCTGAAGGATGTCCTGGCGGCTGAAGTCTGACCAGAGCTTAGTACGAGGAGCAGACAGGGGCTTGGGCTTCACCGAAAAGTACTGAAGGTCAGTCCTCGTCGGGTAAGCCCGCACCTCCACGTCGGCCACCTGACCATCCACCCTGATCGCCCTGAACTGCATCTTATCATTAATTTGCACCGACCAGCCAGATGGGAGAGCCCTCTCACCTGACGGGAAGCCGGTAGCACGCTCCGGGTGGGAGGCCTGCACCCCCTTCCAAACAGCCAAGGAGCCATAGAGGAGCGGCATGGTCCGCGACGGGACCTTGGCCTTCTGGATGGGGGGCAAGCGCGGACCCTGCCCTAGCAGACGGAGAACCCCCGCATGGGAGACAGCAGGGGCAACCTCCCGAGCTAGGGCAGGAGCAGTACTAGCCGACGACCGGGCAGGCGGAGAAGCTGGGCGAGAAGGAATGTGGTCCACTGCAGAAGGGAGGGGGACCGTAGCAGGGGTAGGTGGGTGAGGCGCTGAGGTTGTGTCACCGCCAAGAAGCGCGATAAGAGGGAGTCTTGCATCGCCTCCAAGCGCTCATCGATGCGTGACACAACCCACCCCTGCATAGCCAAAAATCGATCCGAGAGAGGCGACCCCCCCGAAGATTGTTCGGCCCGCAGGGGCGAGCGTGAGCGGGAGCGAGACCCACGACACGAAACAGCAGCGTCGCGGCCCAAAGAAGGCGAGCGACGACGGCCGTGGCGCCTCTGAGGGTCTCGTCGCCGATCACTAACGCCCGAGGGGGAAACATCACCATCCCCCTCGTCCAGCGACACGTCAGCTCCCGAGAAAGGGGAACCCGAAACCTCGCTATACTCCACCGAGTCAAGAGGCGGGGTACCCCCCTGGCGAGATGGTAAGTGAAGGTCAGGGATAGAAGAATGAGGAGCAGGATGACGGGAGTGGGAAGGCTGGCCGGGTGAAAGGAGGTCAGAAGGAGCCGCGGGGGGAAACAGAGCAAGGATCCCCGGGGCTGAGAGACCAGGGCGGCCCGACACCGAGGCGGAGGAGGGAGGGACCTCCACCTTGGGACGAGACCGTGAAGGAAGAATAGGCACCGAAGCAGGAGAAGTAGGAGGAAAAGCAACTACATCCTGGCGGACCCTCCTGGACAGTGTAGGAGGAGGGAGCAGAGGGCTAGCTACAGCATGAACATCCGCGCGCGTAGAGGACAAAGGAAGAGGACGTCGTTTGTGCAGGGGAAGCGGGCGGAAGGTAGTAGAGCCCCTATCCGGAGAGGCCAGGGGAGGGCGCACAGGGGCAGAGCCGCTAACCCCGGCCTCAGGGCGAGAACCAGGACGAGGGCGATGGGCGTCGTCAAGGCTATCAGGAGGACGATGAGGGGCAGTAGAGGACGGGCGACGAGGCGAGCGAGAGCGTGGACGGAGCTGGGGATCCTCCCGACGATATGACGACCGGCCGCAGGACCCAGGGAAGAGGGCCCAAGCAGGGAGAGGGCCAGGTGAACGGCCTTCAGACGGGTCAGGGATACCCAGGGCGACGCGGATCCGGTCGTCAACAAAGGCCGGGGAACAGTGGCCCACAGTTCTAATGTGGTGGGAGACGACCGCCCACACCGACTGAAGGGATGCAGAGGCCACTGCCGCCGCTGAGGAACCAGGGCTATGGTCCACCACATCCACCAGGTCCATACACGGGCCACACAGAGCAGGGAGGTAGGCCGTATAGGACACACATTGCGAGTGGCGTAAGCAGGACCTGTGGCGCTCCAAGCACGGGGAGCCACAACTCTGGCGAAAGCAAGGCATCCCACCTGCAACGGAAGAACACACACCATAAGCAGCACGTCAACGGAGTAAGTGTAGAGAATGTCCAATAAAAACCAGGGCATGAGCATGGGGAAACAGTAACACACATGCAAACCGGTATCCGTACTCACCCTAAACCGGGAGCACAGAGGTAGGGGAGGAGGGTGGGCGAGGTGGTAGAGCACAAGCAGAACCTGCAAAGATGGAGAAAGTGTTAACCACCACTCAACACCTTACATGCAGGGTCTATAACACCAGTAAAGTGCACACACCAATATAGTATCAGGCAATAAGATGACATAAAAAAGGTCAACAGTGAAAGCAACTATTACCGCAAATTTGCAGGCCAATTGAGGCATAACCGTACCGACACAACCCTCCCGCATCTTCGCGGGACCCCCCAGCGATCTTAGCAAATTTGCGGAGAGCTGAAACGTCCCAGAGGACCGAATCGAGCTCCCGCAAATTTGCGGGACCGGCCGAGATGGTCCGGCGCCGAAAAAGCGAGAGGAGCGTCTAGGGAATACCAAAAAAGGGCCACAAAAATGCATCATCTCCTTATAAACTCCAAGCGATGATGGCCATCAAGCTGAGCAGTGTCTTCCTTGATATATGATCCTAACTCAACCGGTAAAGGGAGAGGCAAGGAAGACACACCAGGGGAGAGGAGGCACATCCCCCAGGAACCACCCAACCCACAGAGATAGATCAAAGCCCATGAGGAGAAGTGGCAGGGAGGGTGGTATCGCACAAACAGGGGCCCCCCTGGGGTACCCCTAGATTGGGCAAAAAGACTATGAAAGGATGGAGGTGAAACAGGAAGGGAAAACAAAAACCAGTAAATGAAACTGGTGAGAAAAAGGGTGGCCTAGCCGTGAGCAGAGAATGTGTCAGGTGTGAAAAAAACCTGTGGTGTGAAGGAGGGGCCCCCCTGGGGTACCCCTGGAATATCACGAACCACCTGTCGCCCCGGCCCTTGAGACACAGTGAAGGCTCGAAAGGCTCGGGAATAACACTAATAATGCGGCCGACACAAACTCTACAAACAGCACCGCCACCATCGAAATCTCAGATTGTTTACCAACGTTACACCTTAGGCTATGAAAAAATGAAAACTCATAGGGGCATAGCAATTCCTGAATGAGAAAACGAGCTAGGCTAAAATAAGCTAAAAGCTAAACTATGCCCAGACTAACAGGAAAAGAGAATATGAAAAGAGAAAGAATGAAAAACATATACGAGGAACGCCAGGCGCCCCCGTACCTTCGGTAGGCTATTTCCACACGGGTCTCCATTATACACACTTAGGAGCCCATTTACGTGTGCCCTAGATCACGTAACATCTGTCTAACAAAAAAAGAAGGCCAGATAAGCCGAAACGAACCTAAAACAGGGTGAATTGAAGGAGCACAACAAAAGCGGACTCAACAATGGAGGCGCGTGAAAAAATGATAACAAGAGAGGGTCGCTCATGCGCACGTTCGACAGGGATCTGCACATGACGGAACACGGGATGGGCCTTAAGCGGTAACTAAGGTAAACCCCTTTTTCTTCTCTTCTATGCTTTTTTCACCTTCGGTGGTAGTTTTGGTTAATGTACAACGTCTCCTAGAGCAAGGTAAGGAGTAGACTCTAGACGTTTTCTTTTTAACCGCGGTTGGAATGACGACATAGCAGTCAAAATAGACAAGACGTCATTGCAATTAGGTTAATAGCCTTGACGTTGGATTTTCCAAGACTACTAACAAATAAATAAATAAAATAAAATCTCCCGACGCTCGGAACCTCGCGACTATTTGCAGAGAAGACGGGGGAATATTTTGTGTTGACTGTACAGTAAGATCTCATATCTAACGAATAATAGGTGCCAAAAAAATCGCGTTAGATCCAGATTCGTTAGATACATAAACTAATGGGAAAAATGGTAATTGGTGCCAAAATTTAGACAGAGTCCCCATTTTTACCTATTTTTGCCCTTCCGAGTGCTATTTTGTGACATCAAATATATTCAAATCATGTAATATATTAATTATAAGAAGAATTAATAATAAACCAGCCTGTGAGTGAATAATGAAGTGTGTAGGTTAGACGATGTCGAAGATATCCGAGCAGGGAGGCTAGGCTAACTGGGATGCGCCGAGCACCTCCTCACCTCCACCACTGCCTCCCTCTCTTAACATTGCCACTAAAACACATCTTTGCAACAGATAGGCTGGCTTTAATTTCAGTTTTCTGTCTCTTAAAGTTACGCACTGTCCCTTCGGGAAACCCAGTTATTTTCACTATCTCACAGTTCTTGAGGCCTTTTTCAATTAGTTCAATCACTTTCGCTTTATCCTCTGCCGTATATTTATTAAGTTTTTTTTCCAACACGTGTAACCCTCTTCACTGGTACTTTTGTCTTTCTTTCATGCATGTTTCCATTCTCACCACTCCCCTCTCCAGTACCTGAGGATTGGATCGACATCATAAAAGGCGTAACACAACAAAAGGTTGGGTTGGGTTGAGTAATGTAGGCCTATGGCACGGCGCGGACTGGACTGACGACAGTGACGGGGAGGGAGGGACGCCACGTAGCTCAGTATTTGGCGGGAAATTTTAGGGATCGGCGGGAAATTTGGAAATTCGATACCGGGCAGCCAGAATAATTGCCGTTAGTTATGGATTTTGGTTCGTTAGATTGAGATAGGGTAGAGCTCCAAAAGGGCCGTTAGATTCAAATTCGCTAGATCAAAATGCGTTAGATGCGAGAGTCCGCTGTATCTTATTTCTTGTTTATCTATGTGCTGGAAGGATATCATATATTTCAATTCCATCACATTATAAATTATTCATAGATTACAAAAAGTCCAAATAAGACATAGTTATGTTAATGTATAAAGGAGTAATAGATAGATACATTAGAGAGATAGATAGATAGAGAGAGAGAGTTGCAGAGGGGGAAGTGATCTATAACATACAAACTATTATGAGACATGAAAACGGACTCAAGTTTCTGAAAAGCCAGAGGAGACATTTTTATTGACTCTTTTTCATTTTATTATTTATGTGTTTGAAGGATAATATTGTTTTCAATTCCATCGCATTAGAAATGATTCATAGATTACAAATAGTCCAAATAAGACGTAGTTATATTAATGTATAAAGGAGATAGATAATGTATAGAGAGATAGATAGATAGAGAGAGAGAGATAGTTGCTAGGGGCAAATGATCGATAACATACAAAATTATATGAGACGGATTTAAGTTTATGAAAACACAAAGGAGATATTTGTATTGACTCTTTTTAATTTTATTATTTGTGTGTTGGAAGGGTAATATTGTTTTCAATTCTATGTATTAGAAATGATTCATAGATTAAAGAAAGACCAAACAAGACATAGTTATATTTATGTATAAGGGAGATAGATGCATTAAATAGATAGACAGACAGACATTTGATGCATAAATAACATACTTAATCTTAATAAAAAAAAATAAAAAATACAAAAATACAAAATAATAATATATACCTAGGCTTGGGCCGCCACCCGTATATGATCCCGACTTTTCCGTGTTTGTGGCCGACTTTGGAACTTTTGAGGTTACCGTGTCCAAACGAAACCGTGTATATAAAACCCGTGTATATCGAGACCTGACTATATATTTTATTTTACTGTTTCTTTATTAATATATTTTTGTGTATATTACCTGTGCTCTCACGAGAAGTGTATGTGATATGGACCATTAGGTCGTACTTTATTTATACAGTATTTATCTTCTGTGTCTGCAATAAAGAATTATTATTATTATTATTACTACAAGTGTCAGGTGTGTGAGAAATAGTTTGCTCGGAAGAGTCGCCTCAACATGGATCGATACTGTCGAAGTAGCTATGTAGTGGTTCTGACAGGTAGGTATTAGTCATGACAGGTAGCTACAGTAATGGTTCTGACATATGTATTGGTCCTGCCAAGTAGCTACATAGTGTTCTGACTTCTGTCAAGTATGTATTGATCCTGGCAAATAGCTACAGTAATGATTCTTACAAGTATCTAATAGTCCTGACAAGTATGGTTCTTCCTGGGTTACCTTGTTGCCACAGGGAATCCTTTATGGTAAACCTGTAGACTCCAAGAGGCCAGCCACAGCCAGGGGGTGTTTCCAGAGTTCCTTCAGTGTCCAGCTTCTTGGAAGTTAGATTAACTCCTTCAGCACGATGATGCCTTTTTGTCATTGATTGTGGTTAACATTGGATAAAGTTGTTGCAGTTTAAGAAGGACCTATGTTATTCAGAGGGTTTATTGATATTATATTTACTCCTTTGAGTCATAGTGATAGATTATAAGCCAAAGAAAACGGTTTCATGGTAACCAGAATATGATGAAAATTATATCATTGTGTTGAAGGGATTAACAATTCTTTTGTAATTATTTACTGGTCGGGAAAAAAGTAAAAAAAGAATAAAAAATGCTTGAACTGACCCCCATAGACAATTGATTCTGATGTGTGTCTTGGAAATTTTAGGTATATTTGTTGGTTCTGTACTATAAATGTAATAATTTTAAGCAATTAAGTTTACCATAGAGAACTTATAAATGATCTAGTTGTATTTATGTATGTGTACAGTATAGTCTCGCTGTTAACCCCTACTGTACCAGAGGGTATTACCATAAATGTACCCTCCAGTCCCAGGCAATGTGGCCAAAATGGCTTCAGAGTCGAGAGAGAACACCATTCCACCTCAAAAGATGGAGATATACTGACCCTCCTAGCCTGTGGGAGCTTGGATATAAGCTGAGAAGTGTTGCCAAGGTCTTATAGCAGTGCATACAAGTAGTGGTACCTGGTACCGCTCGATACGGGCAGTTAAAATTACCGCATATTATGGACGAACGTCGTCCGTCACTGGTACTGACGAGGGACTTTTCTTACTGTCAGCCAACGTACGTCGCTGGGACAGTAGGTGTTAATGATGATTTGTGATGGGTGTGTTATTAAGTGTGAATTATGTGACCTCTACACTATTTACCTTATAAAAAAAATACCAATTGACCACTTGGTTGGAGCTGTGGACGTTGATATAATTACTAACTGAAATACAGTTATGGTATATTAATTAACCCGAGAAGTGCGGTAGAACTGACGGAAGTATGTGTATAGCGAATGTGATAGGCCTCATGGAAGCAAGACCATGAACAAAAAAATCAAAATTGCCCCAGGGGCTCTCAAAACAAAGGAGATAATTCCTCTCTAGTACTTTCTACCACTCATCCATATGTTTCTTACCCCCCTTCCCCACCTTTTCTCCCCTCAGCCCCTTCTCAATTATCACCTATTTATTGGTGGCTCCTTACGTCAATGACGTAAGAGCCTATGATAATATGACCTCGTTCCGGGCTCCTCAGAGCCCGGGTTAACCTCGATCACGACGGTCGAGAACCAAGATCATCTTAGGGGGTACCCCTTAATCATTCCTAAGGTACGTCATTGGGACGGAGCCACTGAAAAGTAGAAAAATAAAAAAGAAAGAATTAACACAGTTTGAACACCGCGCCTGTGCGCATTCTGATCTTCCTCTGTTTCCCATACCCTGCCCTCTAATCCACCTCTCAGGTGCGTTCTCTCTCGTCCGTCGTCCATCAAGAAAGGACGTACAGTATTTACCTTGCTCCCCTATTCAGTTTTCATAGCCCCTCTTAAACGCATCAGTTTTTAGTCCATAGTGAGTCTATTTGCATATTAAGTTGTATATGCGTTTAGGAATGTATTTATTTTAATTATTCACTTGTAAACTGAATAAGCTTAATTTCTGTGCTCGTCGACGATCGTGTATTAACCTAAGAAGTGCGCATGGGGGGTATGAGACACCACACTCCTGTGCTGACGTATTTGAGCTGTTCCCATCACTAACATCATTATTTTACCATAAATAGCATTAATACTTATCCATATGCGCCTATTATAGGTTGATTATAAAGGTATTAACCTGTTACAACAATAAAACAAGTGGAAACAGTGTTTGGATGGTCAAAATCGGCGATACAGGCCGGGAGTTACATAATGTATGGCTGAGGCAATCTCCCTACCCTCCTCCCCTCCCCTTGTCTGGAGAGACACTGTTACGCAATAGTCTCTCTCGCTCTTTCCCACGCTTGGTAACAGTGATGACAACGCCCTGCTACCAACTCGCTAATGTTAGCACGAAAATAGACCACAGAATAAGGGAATAACAGGGAAAATAGGTGATAACTGAAGGAGGGGAGGTGGAGGAGTGATATTTGGCATGGCCCAGGGGCAAAAAACAAAATAAAAACAAAAAACAATTTTTTTTTTGGGTGTTTTAAATGGATTTTTGTTTTCCCTTACTCTGAAGAGTCTTCCCGCACTCCGCCGGGGGAACTCTTAAGAGTCTCCCCTCAGTTCCCGGGTTAAGGACACCACTTTGCTTCATCTAAGTGTTTTTCATTATACGAGCCTTGGCTCATTAGCTGCAGTGTCTTTTTTTCTATGAAAGTGTGTATTATCATTGTAGCTTGATATTAATTTCCTTAAGTGTTGAGTTCTATGTTAGGGTCAAATTCATAGAATTTTAATTCTTTGCTTGTACTCCCCAAGGTTGTGCGCTGGCCAATGGTTTACTTTTCATATCCAATCAATGCTAAGTTATTCATTAATTTATCTCAAATGCACATTGTAGGGAATAAATGGTTCATACCATATCAACTGCAATACCTTCAGTATTTACCATCAAAGCTTTCTATGTGATGATGGAATTCATAATGCTTTACATTAATCAATCAAGAGTGCCTTATCATACATTTTTGCCTTCAAGACAGTTTTATGCATTATTTTCAGTGTTTGCCATCAAATATTTATAGCTGATGGCATAATATTGTGATATTAAATTCAATAACAACATTTTAATAGTAGCCTATTATACTACTTATTTAGGCACTCAGATTTATTTATTTCCGATGGTACCAAATAGGCCTACAACCAGTGGCCGGAGTACTCGAAATAATACCTTGATTGACTGACTTCCAAAGATATAAGAATATAAAGAACATGTACAATACATAAAGGATCGCCAAATAACACTCGTGGCCGTAGTAGGCCTACCCTTACGAGTGCAAAGAATATGGCGTTGTTGAGAATTCTCAAATTATGGTTTTGACAACCCGTAGGGAAGGAAGGAAAAACTAATATTTATTGGTGGCTTCTTACGTCAATGACGTAAGAGCCTATGATAATATGGCCTCGTTCCGGGCTCCTCAGAGCCCGGGTTAACCTCGATTACGGCGGTCGAGAACCAAGATCATCTTAGGGGGTACCCCTTAATCATTCCTAAGGTACGTCATTGAGACGGAGCCACTGAAAAGTAGGAAATAAAAAAGAAAAGAATTAACACAGTTTGAACACCGCGCCTCAGTGCATTCCGATCTTTCTCTGCTTCCCATGAGCCTGACTCATACCTCCTCCTGCCCAGGAGCGACCTCTAAAGTATATCAAGTTGGTCATGTGAATGGGAAGGGGATGGTCGGAGGGCAATTGTCGTCATTGACTTCAGGAGCCACCAATAAATATTAGTTTTTTTCCCCTTCCCTACGGGTTGTCAAAACCGTAATTTATTGGTGGCTCCTTACGTCAATGACATAAGAGCCTAGAATATCACGACCGGTGGAGGGACCTTCATATGCTCATCAAGCTAAAAACAAGAATCTATTAGGAAAACCAAAAAATGAAAACTGTGACATGTGTTTAAATATAAGAGTATAGCAGTAAGAAAAAGATGTATAAGGCGGCTACCATTAAAGAAGCCTTATCTCTGAAGAATAGAACTACTGAGGTGTGAATACTGGTAATTGTATATCACAAAAACAAAAAGATAAAATTAACAATAAAGTTACACATTGCAATAATGTATAGGTATTGCTATGTAACAGATCTAGTGCAGTAATAGCACTCCTGCTATCCATTCGGATTGTGTGTCCTGCCAACTTGTCATGGAACTTAACACGCCCCCTCCTTTTTCCTTTAAGGTGGATGGTAGGACACAACTTCTATTACCTTCCAACACTGGTAATAAAAGCATTGAACAAATATATCCATCTACTTATTGGCCTCAGTGGGCATGTTCCAGCCTCAACGCTATGCTTGGTAATTTGTGTCTTATCCAGATGTACCGATAAGCATATGGCTAGGGAACGCCTTGTTAGAGGACCAAAGACCCGTCTGAGTTATATCCTTCACTGAAAAACCAATGGGGAAAACTCCTGGTGGTGGCCCATATGTGCATATCATGGGTTTTATGCAATCAACTGAGGCTCAGCTTCCTTAATTATATCTGCAATAAAGGTTGCTAACACTTTCTTTCCTGACCTTATTGAACCTTCTGGAGGAAACCACAATTGTGTCGTATTCCTAGGAATGACAGACTTAGAGTAGGTATATAGTGCCTTAACAGGGCATAGAGCATGGAGTATCTTTGCTCTTTTCAAGGCAGGAATAAAGAAAGGTGTATGGATTTTTTTTTTTTTTTTTTAACCCTCTGTTCCCGGAAGGGCTCTTGAACGCCCATAAAAAAGCATACACGAGCTGCCCGGAATGGCTCTTTAACACCCAGTGGTTGAAAGCCTGTGAGCTTGGTGTGCGAGGCGTCGATCCGACGCATGTAAACAACAGCCGGCTGGACCGACGCCCCGCATCTCCGGCCACAAGAAGGAGAGCGTCGCTTGTTCGTGTGTGCCTGTATGTTGTTGTTAAGTATCAAAAAGTAGTGTAAAGTGGCTGTTGTTGCCATAAAGTTATCTCCAATGAAATCATCATCACAACTGAACCAGTTGACTTAGAGAGCTCTACTTAACGCCATTCTACAGGTAAATAACACAGCTACGCTTGGGGATGCGCGGGAATGCGGAAGCAGTCAGAATAACAAAGATACAGTAGCCTAGCCTAGACGTTTTTCAGCCAAAACACCCGGGTTTCGGGGAATATTTATGTAATGCGTAGCCGGGGCTGGAGGGTTAAAGAGACAATGAACGGAGGAAGGAAAAACACAGATAAAACAAAAAGGTCCATGTGCCTAAAGGCATCCTCCATTCATAAAATGTTTGTAACAACTGGATTTAAACTTTTGTAGATTGTAAGTTTGTGGAAAGCAACTCGAGGGAAGTGAATTCCAAAGAGTAGTAGTTCTAGGGATAAATTAATTTTGACAAGCAGAAGTTCTGCATTGTGGAGGAGAAAGTGTAAATTCATGGGCGCTCTCAGCTGCCCTAGTTCTACGGGGAAAGATGTGGAGAGGCGGCACAATTGAAGCAAGTTCCTCGGAACAATATGTTCCTGGTGCTCATTTTTGCGATGAATCTGGTGCAGTAACCATATGTACAGAATCATTATTAGGGGCAAAAAACATAGACAGTTAGTAGGCCTTGCCATGGCTGTCCATTCTGAGAACCTATGGACAGTAGCCAGGGTCATCAGAGACACACACTTTTTTAAGTTTCTTGTCTGTATTTGGTCTCACAGGATAAGACCTAGACTGTGACAAAGTTCGGACCCTCGTGATTGACCATTGAGGAAGCAAATTACGATTTGGGGCTCTGAGCTTAAAGCAAGCCTACATAAAACCATGTTCGTCTTTCTGGGGCAAAGGTAAACCAGTAAGAGACAAGAAGGGTTACTTTCTGCCGATACGTGGTTTATAAGTGTGTTAACTGTTAATTTTTAAAAACCGATTAAGCAATTTAGGTGCTTCAGTAACAAAGCAACCGATGGAGACTGATGGGTTGACTCTACACTCCCTCCAAGTTGTAAATTGTTTACAGTGTGAACTATACTGTCTAAGTTGATGCTGTGTATTGATTAGTGAGCGTATCCGTGATTTCCTTGTCGTAGGCCGGTAGCCATTTGGATTTGAGAATGTCCACATAGTAAAATTGAGCGAGGTCTGCAGGTTTACAATTTCTTTCGAGTGGAAATAGGACAGGGGGGGGGGGAGGGGTTGCAGAGGTTCTTGTACCACTGAGTAAGTTGAGTGTGCAATACCTGAGTAGGCCACATAGGGGCAACCCGACCCATTTGACCCTGAAACCTGAGGTGATGAATGATTCTCACATCAAATTCTATGTCCACCTGTTCCAATTCACTGTGAGGGCATCTGGGCCCCTTTCTCGTGTTATGTCATTCCGAGATATGTACGACTGGAGCTTCGTTGATTTTACGAGATGTAAACAGATCGGTTTGGTGGGAGAATTAAGTGGTTGGCTGCTTTTTGTTTGAATAGCCCATTCCACTGAGGTAATCTTTCCCTTGGACTGAGCATCCGTCCACAGGTTGGAGATCCCTGGTAGATCTGTTGCATGGATTAATATGGAATGTTTTTTGGCTAGAGAGCATGTCTTTTCCGAGAGATCTTGGGGAAACCTGGCCCGGGTGGGGACCTGTTTCCTCAAGCAAATTACAGTGGTCATGTTGTCCATCCGGCATGCCCTTGACCTGGAGGTCAATGACATTGCATGAACTCTGGGAAAATTAGAGGGACTGTTAGCTCTTGGGTATTGATGTGACCCTGACTTAATGTTGTCCCTTTCCCGTGATTCTGATGGCCTTCCGTTGACTGATAGTCCCATCCTATTAGACTCGAGGTGTCTGTGTCCACCCATAGAGTGGGAGGTGGATCTGACCAATGTGTCACTGATCCCTTTACCTGAGGTTTTACCACAAACGACAGAGGGTGTAGAATTCTCTTTGGGATGGAGAGAGGGGAATGGGAGGTTTGACGTACCTCCCAACCTACCTAATAGGAAAACCTACTATTTGCTAGTAGTCTTGGAAAATCCAACGTCAAGGCTATTAACCTAATTGCAATGACGACTTGTCTATTTTGACTGCTATGTCGTCATTCCAACCGCGGTTAAAAAGAAAACGTCTAGAGTCTACTCCTTATCTTGCTCTAGGAGACGTTGTACATTAACCAAAACTACCACCGAAGGTGAAAAAAGCATAGAAGAGAAGAAAAAGGGGTTTACCTTAGTTACCGTTCAAGGCCCATCCCGTATTCCGTCATGCGCAGATCCCTGTCGAACGTGCGCATGAGCGACCCTCTCTTGTCATCACATCTCACGTCAGCAGAAGAACGCGGATGGGCAGGGGTCCGGCGTGAGGGAGGGTATTATATACGTTGGATTTTCCAAGACTACTACCAAATAGTAGGTTTTCCTATTTGGTAGGTTGGGAGGTACGTCAAACCTCCCAATTTGTTAGTAGTCTTGGCAAATCCAACGTCAAGGCTGCATAACAAATAGGAGGAGGACATCCAAGCCCAACATACCAAAAAAACCAATGCATAAGACAAAAGTATGAATGACAAAGAAACACAAGTTAAACAAGAGAGTTTAATAAAAGAGTGAAAAACTGAGGAGTAGCTAAAAAGAGCAGTTTTAACACGTGCCCGTCATTCATAGTAATGCAAAACCATAGACTCGTCTTAAACCAAAAAGTACTGTACACAAAAAAAATCCCTTTTCTTCCAAAACGAACAAAAACATGGAACACAAAAGTAAAACACAATTTTCAAGTTGGCAAAAAAAACACTTATGTACTGTATACATATAACATAATCCCAAACTTGCAATCCAGTGTTGCAAACCCGTACTCCCCCCCCCCCCCTTTTCAAAGAAAACAAAGGAAAAGAAAGAGTGACAAGGGGGGAAGACCAGGCAACTTCGCCAGAGCTCTAGGAAACACGACTCCCGAGAGCTATCACAGGCCGAGGGGGTCTAACAATGGACATGGAGAGGTAGGAGGAGACGAAGGTATGGACAGAAGACCACAAACCCGCCGAGGCGACGTCAGGCAACGAACGAGTCTGCAGGAACCGTAAGGAGGCAGCAAAGGACCGCACATCGTGCGCAGAATCCCGACAAGCAGGGTTACTGGCACGAATGACCCGACAAATGTGGCGTCCTATCTGTACCTTCGAGAGCCTCCCACCAGTCCGAGGAGACACCCACACAGCAGTACCCGAAGTCGGCGCCACAGACTCAACATAGGAGTGCAAGGCCTGCACCGGGCACAACACATGGTGAGTATGCCCACGCTTTAAAGCCTGGATGGTGAAAGGCTTGAAAACGTGGGTCTCTCTCTCATTCTTGGCAACAAAATGAGGGGAGGGGGCTAACGTGACGACATTCAAGGACGGGGAGAATCGCATGCATTCCTGGGACCGTGACATGGCAGCTAGTTCAGACACCCTATCCCCAGTGGCCAGAGCGACAAGGAAGAGTGTACGCTCGAGCAACTGAACCGGTGTAGTGTCCCGTGTATATGTGTGAAGCCAGAAGGTCCAGAGCACGCCCCAGATCCCACTGAGGAGGGATCTGGCGCGGAGGCGGGCGCTCCCTGAAGGCAGCCTTCATGAAGGAATCCAGCTCCTTCGGCGGAACGACCAGCCCAGTGACGGACTCAAAGACCTCCCGGATGGCAGACAAGTGGTTACGTATAGTGTTGACTTGAAAGCGACGTGTATGGAAGAGGTGAAACAAGTAGTGTAGGACGAGGGAAGGAGAGCTAACAGTCTGGCGAGTGTCCTGTATCCACCTAGTAAAAGACCTCCAGTGGGACTCGTAAGTCCCCCAAGTCGAAGACGTCCATGAACGCTTCAGGAAGTCAGTCAGGTCCCGTCCGTGGACTGGGAGCCACCGTGCCTCACGAACATCCACGATGCGAAGGCCAACGAGGTCCGTAGGTCTCCAACCTGGCTCAAGTGGAAGTGTGAGAGAGAGGGAGAGGGACCGGACTCGGGCACCACCGCTTCAACTGGGAGTACCAAGCCTGGGCCGGCCACAGAGGAGCTATGAGCCAGACTCTGCCGCGGTACAGCCGCAGCCGCGCGAGGACTTTGCACATCAACAGTGCGTCTGGTGGCGGAAATATGTATATCGACTGCCACCTGCTCCAGTCTTCCATGAAAGCGTCCGGACCCCCCTCTGGAGTACGAGTCCGGAGGGATAGGTACCGAGGCAACTTGCGCGTCTCCTTCGATGCGAACAAGTCGACCTCCGGAACACCCCAGGAAGCCGCGAGGTCGTCGAATACAGTCTGTTTCATTGCCCATTCTACAAGAACGCCCTGTCCTCTCGACAGGGCGTCCGCCCATAGGTTGGCAGTCCCGGGCAGGTAGGAGGCGTGCAGGGAGATGTTGTGTCGGTTCGCGAGGAAGAACAACGTCTCGGAGATCCCCAACAGAGTCAAAGACCTGGAGGACCCCTGCTTTTGGATACAGTGGACAGCTGTCTGATTGTCCATCCGGAAGGCCACCGACTGGCCCCGAAGGGCCAGCGCGTGGTCCCGCAGGAAGAACAGGGGAACCAACAGTTCGAGGGCATTGATGTGTAGGTGTGTGTCCCACCCATCTGCCGTGATGTTGATGTCCCAGGTTGGATTGGTAACCCCACCCTACCTCGCTCGACGCATCTGTATCCACCCAGATCGTCGGCGGGGGGGGGCGGTCCAGGGCACAGCCGCAGAGAGCGTGCCCCGAGCAACCCAGTGTCCTAAGTGTCTGTGAATGGTACGCGGGATCGGCATGAGCTGATCCATAGGGGTCAACGGAAACACCTTGTTGCCCATGAGGATTAGGCGGCGCAGCCTGAGCCTCCCTAAGGGAATGGTCAGAGCAGCCCAATTCAGTGAACCCACTAACGAGTCCCAGATCCTCCTCGTGAGGGAGACCGAGTGCAACACGGCGAAGACCTTCCTGCGAAGTTTCACCGCGTTTGGCTGACTCTGGGTTACCGTAGTTGAACAGATCCCATTCGAGACCTACCCACGTCACGACACGCGACGGGGTCAGGCGTGACTTGGGAATATTGAGTTTGAACCCTAACTGTGTGATGTGTTGAACTACTGTGAGGGTGTCGCGGACGCACTGTTCTAGGGTGTCTGAAACTATCAACCAGTCGTCCAAGTAAAACAGGATCTGGAGGCCGCTCCTGAGGAGAGGATCCAGAGCCTGCTTCACCAGTTTCGAGAAGATCCGCGGCGCGATGTTGAGACCGAAGGGAAGTCTGTCGAACATAAACACACGATCGGAAGTCTGAACGGCCAAGAATCGCTGGAAACGAGGATGGATAGGAACGTGCCAATACGCATCCTTGAGGTCCAGCGACACCACCCACGACAGAGGTCGCAGGGCCAGTCGTACCTGGTGCACCGTCAGCATCCGAAACCGTGTGTTCACGATGTGCCCGTTGAGGGCCGACAGATCCACCACCGGTCGCATCGCGTCGCAGTCCTTCTTTGGTACCAGAAAAACACGGGAGAGGAAAACCGGTTGACCGGCTTCCACCTCCTTGACGATTCCCTGCTCGTGCATGGACATAATCACGTCGGCCACCTCCGAAGAGACAGGCCGGCTTCGTTGACAAGAGCTGAGTGGGGGTCTGGACTTCCATCTCCAGGTGAGACCCCTCCGTGCAATCTTCCGCCCCCACGTCCCTCGCGGCCACCGAGGGGCGCAAGGGCGAAAACAACCTGTGGGAGCCCCCGAGATGAGGTGAGCGACCCTTTCTGCGAGGCGAGAAGGAGAACAAAGAGGAGACCGACCTGGAGAACCTACACATTTTTTGACGTGGAGGGTCCCCCGGTACGGTCCCTGCGGTCATAAGAGCCACGTTGACCACCTCTACCCCCCCCACCTCGCCGAAAAGGGCGGGTCACCCCATCCCCTGTCCGTCGAGTGTCTGACCCCGTCGAAGTGCGGCCGGAAGTGGAAGGCTGGCCAGCCCCTTCACGGCGGGGATGAAAGGGAGCAGGAGCAGAAGTGCGAGGCGGAACCGACGCTCTGGCCGGCAACTTCCCTTTCCTGCGCCCTTTCTTGGCGGCAGCATTGGCGGCAGCACCCCGAAGAGGACCAGCAGAAGGACGGGACTGCGAAGACCCTGGTCGCGACACAGCGCGTCTTTGCGTGTCGTAAGCAGGGTCCGCTGACAGAGAAGCGTAACGTTCCCAAGCATCCTGCGCAAAAAGCCCCGATGTATATAGCTCAGAGTATAACAAACCCTGACGAATATCCAAGGGGGCCTTCCGGCAGAACGAGGACCTTACCGTCTGGCGTTGTCGAGTTGCCTCGCACAAAACCGCCTTCAGCTCGGGAACCAAAGACACCGCGAGCTGAAGGTGGATCCGCCGAACGTGGTCCAAACCCTCGCGAAGATCGCCAGGTGCAGTCGCCTCGATAAGCCTCAGGTGGTGAACAGACGTCTGGAGGGAACCTAAAAGACAAGACAATAAGTTCGCCACCCTCTGCCGCAAGGTAAAATCCCTGTCGACAGAGGACTTATCTGGGTGGGAGAAGAACGGGTTAGCAATAGCACAAATTTCAAGTTTGGGCGCGCTGATCCAGGACCAGAACTTGACATCCAATCCGCCGACAGATACAAGAGGAGGCAAAAGCAGTGACGACTCTGGGGGAGGGACTGAAACAGATCTGTCGACGGAACGGTTGGCGAATTCTAAGGCCTCAGCAAACCAGGCCTCCAATGGGAGAGGATTATCGAGCACGACGGCTAAGCCAGGCTTACCGTCGTCGCACAAACCCGTCCCATAGGAGGACAGTCCCGTCAACACAGCCAGGGACTGAACATCCTGAAGGATGTCCTGGCGGCTGAAGTCTGACCAGAGCTTAGTCCGAGGAGCAGACGGGGGCTTGGGCTTCACCGAAAAGTACTGAAGGTCAGTCCTCGTCGGGTAAGCCCGCACCTCCACGTCGGCCACCTGACCATCCACCCTTTGGACCGACCAGTCCGAAGGTAGGGCCCTCTCACCTGACGGGAAGTCGGTAGCACGCTCCGGGTGGGAGGCCTGCACCCCCTTCCAAACAGCCAAGGAGCCATAGAGGAGCGGCATAGTCCGCGACGGGACCTTGGCCTTCTGGATGGGGAGCAAGCGCGGACCCTGCCCTAGCAGACGGAGAACCCCCGCATGGGAGACAGTAGGGGCAACCACCTGAGCCAGGGCAGGAGCAGTACTAGCCGACGACCGGGCAGGCGGAGAAGCAGGGCGAGAAGGAATGTGGTCCACCGCAGAGGGGAGGGGGACCAAAGCAGGGGTAGGTTGGGTGAGGCGCTGAGGTTGTGTCACCGTCAAGAAGCGCGATAAGAGGGAATCTTGCATCGCCTCCAAGCGCGCGTCGAAGTGTGACACAACCCACCCCTGCATAGCCGAAAATCGATCCGAGAGAGGCGACCCCCCCGAAGATAGTTCGGCCCGCAGGGGCGAGCGTGAGCGAGAGCGAGACCCACGACACGAAACAGCAGCGTCGCGGCCCAAAGAAGGCGAGCGACGATGGCCGTGGCGTTCCTGAGGGTCTCGTCCCCGATCACTAACGCCCGAGGGGGAAACATCACCATCCCCCTCTTCCAGCGACACGTCAGCCCCCGAGAAAGGGGACCCCGAAACCTCGCTATACTCTACCGAGTCAAGCGGCGGGGTACCCCCTCGGGGAGCCGGTAATCGAAGATCAGGGATAGAAGAAGGAAGAGGAGCAGGATGACGGGAGTGGGAAGGCTGGCCGGGTGAAAGGAGGTCAGAAGGAGCCGCGGGGGGAAACAGAGCAAGGATCCCCGGGCCTGAGAGAACAGGGCGGCCCGACACCGAGGCGGAGGAGGGAGGGACCTCCACCTTGGGACGAGACCGTGAAGGAAGAAGAGGCACCGAAGCAGGAGAAGTAGGAGGAGAAGCAACTTCATCCTGGCGGACCCCCCTGGACAGAGTAGGAGGAGGGAGCAGAGGGCCAGCTACAGCATGAACATCCGCGCGCGTAGAGGACAAATGAAGAGGACGTCTTTTGTGCAGGGGAAGCGGGCGGAAGGTAGTAGAGCCCCTATCCGGAGAGGCCAGGGGAGGGCGTACAGGGGCAGAGACGCTAACCCCGGCCTCAGGGCGAGAACCATGACGAGGGCGAACAGCGGAGTCAAGGTGATCAGGAGGACGAGGAGGGGCAGTAGAGGACGGGCGACGAGGAGAGCGAGAGCGTGGACGGAGCTGGGGATCCACCCGACGATGTGACGACCGACCACGGGACTCAGGGAAGAGGGCCCGAGCAGGGAGAGGGCCAGGTAAACGGCCTCCAGACGGGTCAGGGATGCCCAGGGCGACACGTATCCGGTCGTCAACAAAGGCCGGGGAACGGTGGCCCACAGTCCTAATGTGGTGGGAGACCACCACCCACACAGACTGAAGGGATGCAGAGGCCACTGCCGCGTCAGAGGAACCAGGGTGATGGTCCACCACATCCACCAGGTCCATACACGGGCCACACACAGCAGGGAGGTAGGCCGTAGAGGACACACATTGAGAGTGGCGTAAGCAGGACCTGTGGCATTCCAAGCACGGGGAGCCACAGCCCTGGCGAAAGCAAGGCATCCCACCTGCAACGGAAGAACACACACCATAAGCAGCACGTTGACGGAGTAAGTGAAGATAATGTCCAATAAAAACCAGGGAAGGAGCATGGGGAAACAGGAACACACATGCAAACTGGAAGTCGTACTCATTGACATGGTTAGGTCTACCCTGGCCTTGAAATCTGGAATACTGTTCATCTCTTGCTGAGAGTATCACTTGGCCGGAAGGGAACGATTTGATTGATGTCCAGATTCTTCTCTGGTAACGCAGCGCATTACCTGAGCCTGTGAATCAATGTTGCATAGAGAGATGTAAAGAGGACTTAGTAGGCCTAGGCCTACTTAACTTGGGCAAAATTAGGATCTAGCCTTGTATTTTATACTTTAAATAAGCTAATTAGATAGAAGTACTTATGTAAGCTCTCATTTCTATCGTAAGCCTGATAGTTATGTTAATTACTGGTAGCCGGGCCTGTCTCTAATATGGTATGACATCCTTATTATAATGTGACCAAGCCTAGGGTACCCGGCAATAATTTCCATTTGATTCCATTATTGGAACCCTGGTTTGTCTTTATTAAAGTGTGACAAAGCTTTGGGTACCCGGTAAGATAATATCTGTTACTCAGACTTGTTCTTGTCATAGTATGACAAGGCTTTGGGTAACACTGCACCCATATGGTGGTCTCAATTTTTTCGGTACCCGGGCTTGTCATAGTGAAACTATGAACTATGTCATGGTGCCCGGTATCGTAATATGTCTCTAATATGTTAAGACATCCTTATTATAGTATGACCAAGCCTAGAGTACCCGGCGATAATCCTAAACAGAGCAAATAACAAGAGAAACCTTACATGACAAGGCCACTGTTGTTCCAGCTGATCTGTGTAAACATTCAAGGTTGAGTATGAAAATGCATAGCCTGGTTTCCGGTGGGCTTGTCTTGGTACCGGGGTTTGTCATCGTCGTGACAGCCTCCAGAGTACTCGGCTATGGCCTATTAGTACTCGGGTAAGGCCTAGAGTATCTGGTAAATGGTTTATTGGAGTCCGGGATTGTTGTCAGTGGGCTTGTCCTGGACTCCGGGATCGTCATTGTTGTGACAGCCTCCCGTGTACCCGGCTAAGGCCTATTAGTACTCGGGGTTGTCCTTAGTTTTTTAACAGTTTCCAGAGTGACCGGTCGTAGCCTAGTGGTGACCGGGACTGTTTTTACCGGTAGTATAGGTACCTGGGGCTAGATAAGGTCTAGGGTACCCAGGGGCTTGAGAATTTTCGAAAGGGGTCCGGGGGACTTTGTACTCGTAAGGTTAGGCCTTCTCGGCCACGAGTGTTAATTGGCGATCCGTTATGTAACTTATACATGTTTTTAAAGTTCTCATATCTTTGTAAGTCAGTGAGATATAAACATGTTTTGTAAAAAATTTATATCTTTGTAAGTCAGTGAGATATAAATATGTTTTTTTAAATTGTATAACTTTCAGTTTTTTATATCTTTGGAAGTCAGTGAGATATAAATATGCTTTTTTAAAACTATTATATCTTTGTAGGTCAGTGAGATAAATTCAATCAAGGTATTATTTTGAGTACTCTGGCTACTTGTTGTAGGCCTAATTGGTACCCTTTGGAAAAATAAATAAGAGTGCCTAAAAGTAGTGAAATAGGCTACTATAAAAGTTTGTACTGTATATGTATTTGACATCACAAAATTATGTTATCAGCTATAAATATTTGGTGTTTAACACTGAAAATAATGCATATATCTGTCTTGAAGACAAACACTGTATGAAAAAGCACTCTTGATTGAATAATGTGAGGCATTAAGAATTCCACCATCTCATAGAAGGTTTTGATGGTAGGTACTGAAGGTATTGCAGTTGATATGGGAAGAACCTTTATTTTCTACAATATGTGATAAATTAATGAGTAACTTAGCAGTGATTGGTTATGAAAGTAACCCCTGGCCTGGGCACAACCATGGGGAGTACAAGCAAAGGGATAAAATTCTATGATTTTGACACTAAATAGTGGTCCCTCTCATTTAGCGAATTCATTAGTCTAGCCAAACCATCGCCAAAAGTGAATTTTGCCAAACGCGAATAGTACTTTAAATGGGAAAATTATCCATTAGTCTTTGACGAGGCCCGAGTTCACCCTTTTGGGCCTTTTCAAACCGCCCGCCATGCGCATCGTCGATCGCCGACACACTCGGCGCCGTCTGCTTACTCTGTTTTTGCTAGAAGACATAGGCCTAGCCTATATATCTCCACAAAAAATTGACCTAACCTAGGTTAGATGTATATCAGGCAGCAGAATTCATTGTTATCTTGTGAATAGTCTTATTGATAAGGAATAACCACATAACCTTAGCAACAAGTTGGTAAGTCACTAGCTAGCCAGACCAAGAAATGGTCTAACCTAGCTTAGATATATCAGGAGGCATAAATCACTTTTACCTTGTGAATGGTGAAGACTAGAATTTTCTATACCAACTGCTTTTCGATTGAGCAAAATAATGAAATTGGTTTTGGATCCGTGGTCACTTCTTTGATTAATTATATTTATCGATTGGGCCCCTGAGTCAGCTGATGCGCGCGTGTGTGTTTGTGTGTCGCAGACTGTTCGGCACAATAAACAAAGCAAAACACAAGAGATATGAGGTTCACAAATCGGTTTGGTCAAGATTACTCTGTTAATATACGTTTATGAAATATACCTGGGATATTCTCGCTATCCAAGCAGCTCAGTTAGGGTTTTGTGAGTAGGCCTAAGCCTATCTATAGCCTAGCCTCGGCCTAAGAGTAACTCTCAATACGGCGCTCTACTGTAGCCTACATGAAACATTAACAGCAATAGAAAAGACAATAGATAATAGATAACAGATTTTATTTACCATGAATTATTTAGAGTTAGGCCTGGTGAGACTAGCTTGCGGGCGGCGCATTCTGGGCCGACGCCATTCCGTGACGTCAGCATTCTCGCCAAAAGTGTATTTGAAGCGCCAAATTCGGATTCTGGTACCATATCCAACCTATCGCCAATACTGTGTTTCGCCAAGCTGAAATCCGCTAAACGCGAGGGACCACTGTATAGCACTCAACACTCAAGGAAATAAATATTAGTTACAATGTTAATACTGTACACACTTTCACAGAAAAAAAGGGACACTGCAGCTAAAGAGCCAAGGCTCGTAAGATAACACATTTAGTTGAAGCAAAGTGGTCCTGAATACACGAACGGCGACCAGCCTGGAAAACTTGCTTATTCAGGTTACAAGTGAAATACAATTACGAAAAATACATTCCTAAACGCATAAACAACTCACTATGCAATTAGACTCACTATGGACTAAGAGCTGATGCATTTGGGAGGGGCTATGGAAACTGAAAAAGGGAGCAAGGGATTTGTGTTGTTTCCTGTTGGTCGCCGGTCGAGAGAGGTCGCTCCTGGGCAGGAGGAGGTATGAGTCAGGCTCATGGGAAGCAGAGGAAGATCGGAATGCGCTGAGGCGCGGTGTTCAAACTGTGTTCATTCTTTTCTTTTTTATTTCCTACTTTTCAGTGGCTCCGTCTCAATGAAGTACCTTAGGAATTATTAAGGGGTACCCCCTAAGATGATCTTGGTTCTCGACCACCGTAATCGAGGTTAACCCGGGCTCTGAGGAGCCCGGAACGAGGCCATATTATCATAGGCTCTTACGTCATTGACGTAAGGAGCCACCAATAAATTTGAATATATCTCACTGACTTACAAAGATATAAGAATTTAACCTGCTGAGCCCCAGCTAGTTATTAATAAATGTAATGTACCACCAGGGCCCAGCAGGTTTTGAATTTTTTTTTATTCCAGAAACAATAGCGAATGGGTTAGGAATGAAGGAAAAAAAAAAAAAAAATGGTCATAAAGTGCAAAAAATGGTCCTACAGAGCCCCCGAAAACGGATTTTACAAGAGTAAAAAATTGAAGGCAATTTCCCCAAAAAAACATGTTTTTGCGCGCTCACGCGCACGCGGTTGAACTTTGAGAGTTTTCAACCATCGGCATGGGTGCGTGGGATACTTACACAGTTCCCATACAAATCTGAGCCCTCGGGGTGCCATAGGACCGGAGTAATTAGGACCGGACCGGCCAGGACGCAAACGTTGCGTCGCTGGGTTCTGGTGATCGAACATTGCCGACGCAACACGTGCGACGCTGGATCTCAGCGGGTTAACTTAAAGAACATGTACAATACATAAAGGATCGCCAAATAACACTCGTGGCCGTAGTAGGCCTACCCTTACGAGTGCAAAGAATATGGCGTTGTTGAGAATTCTCAAATCCCCGGGTACCCTAGACCTTATCTCAACAAGGCCCGGGTACCAGTACTGCCGGTTAAAGACAGACCCAGGTACCAATAATGGCGGGGAATATTATAATACCAAAAATGTGTATAGACAGTCCCGGGTACAAATAGGCCATAGCCGGTTACCCGGGAGACTGTTAAGACTATGACAGACCCGGGTACCAATATTCCCGGGTGGTATTATAATCAATAACAAATATAAAGAAAAGCCCGGGTACCAGCAGGCTATTGCCGGGTACTCTGGCAGCTGTTAAAAGACGATAACAGGCCCGGTTACCAATATTCCCGGGCGATACTACAGTATATTACCAGAATAAATATAAGAACAGCCCCGGATACGAGTAGGCCATAGCCGGTTACTCTGGAAGCTATTAAGACGATGACAAACCCGTGTACCAATATTCCCTGGTTGGTAATCATAATACCAAAACAAATATAAAGTCAGCCACGTGGACAAATATACTTGCCGGTTACCCTGCACGATGACAGACCCGGGTGATATCAAGTAGGCTATAGCCGGTTACTCTGGAGGCTGTTAAGACGATGACAGACCCGGGTGCCAATATTCCCGGATGGTATCATAATGCCAAAAAACAAATATAAAGACAGCCCCGGGTACAAGTAGGCTATTGCCAGTTACTCTAGACGATGACAGACCCGGGTACCAATACTCCCGGGTGGTATCACATACCAAAACAAATATAACGACAACCCCGGGTACAAATAGGCTATGGCCGGTTACTCTGGCGGCTTGTAAGATGATGACAAGCCCGGGTACCAATATCCCCGGGTGGTATCTACGGTTGTTAAGACGATGTCAGACCCGGGTACCAATATTCCCGGGTGGTATCATAAAGACAGGCCCGAGTACCAGTAACCTATAGCCGGTTACTCTGGCAGCCAGGCCCGGGCACCAGTAGAGCCCCGGGTCCGCTAGGCCTTGTCTAATCAATATAAAGACAGGCCCGGGTATCAGTAATTGACGGGTGATATTACAATGCCAAACTGATGTTATTTTGCCGGGTACTCTAGGCTTTGTCATACTTTGATAAAGACAGACCAGGGTTGTTCACAGTATCATAATGACAGCCCCGGGTACAAATAATTGAGACGGCTATCTATTTGTACCGGGTACTCTAGGCTGTGGCATACCATAACAAGGACAAGTCCGGGTGCCAGTAATGGAAACAGATAGTATTTTGACGGGTACTCTAAGCTTTGTCATACTTTAATAAAGACAGACCAGAGTTCCAGTAATGGAAACAAAGATAAATTTTGCCGGGTACTCTAGGCTTTGTTATACTATAATAAAGACAAGCCCGGTTCACAATGATTAAGGCAGATATTATTTTGTCGGATACTCTAGGCATTGTCATTTTTTTTTTTTTTTTTTAAGTGACAATGAACGGAGGAAGGAAAAACACAGATAAAACAAAAAGGTCCATGTGCCTAAAGGCATCCTCCATTCATAAAATGTTTGTAACAACTGGATTTAAACATTTGTTGATTGTAAGTTTGTGGAAAGCAATTCGAGGGAAGTGAATTCCAAAGAGTAGTAGCTCTGGGGATAAATGAATTCTGATAAGCAGAAGTTCTGCATTGTGGAGGAGAAAGTGTAAATTCATGGGCGCTCTCAGCTGCCCTAGTTCTACGGGGAAAGATGTGGAGAGGCGGCACAATTGAAGCAAGTTCCTCGGAACAATTGCTGTGAAAATATCTGTAGAATAATGCAAGGGATGCAACGTTTCTTCGTATGGCTAATGTAGGAAGGTCCTGTGTGATTGCAGGGTTATTGATTAATCTAATAGCTTTATTTTGAATTTTGTCCAACTGCCTCAATGCAACCACTCCACTTCCACCCCACAGAGGTGAACAGTAATCCATCTGAGAGCGCACATGACTTTTATATATTACGGCCAACTGCTCGTCAGTGAAGAATTCTCGAACTCTGTACAGGAGTCCCAGTTTTTTAGAGGCATTCTTAGCAATGCTTCTAACATAATGTGTCCAGCTCAAGTTAGTAGTTAATGTTACACCGAGAATGTCAATACTAGGGGAAGTGGGAATATTTACATCATTAAAAATATATGGGAGTCAGTGAGATTCTGTCGGTTAGAAAATTGAATGTACTTGGTTTTCTGTGCATTAAAGGAAACTAGATTCTCTTGTCCCCATTCATTAATTCTAGAAAGGTCCTGGTTCAGAGAAATTGCAGTGTTTATTTTTGAATTTATAAGATCGGGTTGGGTGAAAGAATTGGTAAATGTGAAGGAACTGTGGAGTGTTGAGTCATCTGCGTAGGAATGTATTGGATTATGAGTGGTAGATATGAGATCATTGATATGAATGAGGAACAGAGTTGGGGCCAGAACTGATCCCTGGGGAACACCAGCATTTATTGAGTGAAATTGAGAATAAAGGCCATCTACCATTACACGTATTTTTCTGTTATGAAGATAAGAAGAAATTAGTGGAACTAATGATGCAAGGCCGTAGTGTGACATCTTCGACAATAAGGATTGATGCCAGACTCTATCAAATGCCTTTGATATATCCAGTGCTATTGTATGTGTTTCACCATGTTGGTCTGTAGCTTGGTTGATTTGATGCGTAAGAAGGCAAAGAATGTCTGCAGTTGATCGACATCGTCTAAAACCATATTGCCTATCACTGATTAATTTATTATTCTCCAGATGCTTAATTATGTGATTATTTAATATAATTTCAAAAACTTTGCCAAGAGTGGAAGTTATAGCTATTGGTCTGTAGTTTGATGGATCTGAAGAGGCACCTTTTTTAGGAACTGGATGGATGTTTGCTTCTTTCCAGGGTACTGGGAAGCATGAGGTATGAGTACACAGACGGAAAAATTTTGCCAATACAGGAGCGAGCACCAAGGAGCAATTCTTAAGTACTATTGGAGGAATTTCATCTGGACCAGGAGCCTTATCTACTGAGAGATTCTGCAAAATAGTTTTGACATGTCTGGTGTGGATCTTAAGTGAGGGAATTTCAGGTGAATTAAAATTAAGTACAGGGACATCTTGATTTATGTCATCTAAGGTTGAGTTGGTGGAGAAAATATCTGCAAGAAGGTTAGCTTTACCTCGTGGGTCACTTACAAGATTGCCAGTCGGAGATTTTAATGGTGGAATGGATGAAGCAGTAGTGAAGTTGGATTTGAATGAGTTAAGAGTAGACCAAAATATTTTGTTATCATTTGGATTATTTAGAAGTTTATTTGCCTGCTTATGGAGAAAGTTTGATTTAGTTAAGTTTAATACAGTTTTGGCATGATTTCTGATGTTTCTAAAGTAATTAAAGGCTTCATGTGTTTTTGATCTTGTGTATGCATTGTAGGCTATTGCTTTTTGTTCAGTTACTCTAGCACAATTATGGTCAAACCATTTAGGTGAATTAGATCTTTTACTGTACTTTTGATGAGGAATAAAAGTTTCCATTCCAATTTTTACAAAATCTTGTATGTGGCTCAAGGTGGAGTGTGCATCATTAGAAAAGAAAGAGGTCCAGGGAATATCAATAAAGAAACCTTGAAGACCCTCCCAGTCTGCCCTATCGTAATGCCATTTAGTCACCAAAACAGGTTCAGAGTGGGAAGGTGTGGTAGGTGATAGACAGGTGGCCTGTATCAGACAGTGATCAGAAGATCCAAGTGGGGACCTCACTGTAACATCATAATTTTCTGAATTGGTTGTTAAAAATAAGTCCAGTAGGTGGGAATTATGATTAGGATTATCTGGTACACGGGTGGGTTGGTTGACTAGTTGAATGAGATTAAATGAGTCTGCAAATAGCTCACATTCAAGACCAGCATCATCAGTCCTGGCTGAATGAGTGAGCCATTCAACATTATGGACATTAAAATCACCCAACACAGTGATTCAGAAGAAGCATTTAAGTTGAGGACACTGAGTTGTGAGGACAGAGAATCAAAAAGACTTTGCTCTGGAGGAGTATTTGGGGAACGGTAGATGCAACATATGTATTTAAATTTACCAGCAGAAATTAATTTGTATATAGAATAATCAAAATAGGGACAATTGAAACTAGTAACCTCCTCCAGGGCAATTTCAGATTTTGCGAAGCAACATACACCACCTTTAGGTCTGAAATTTTGGAGCAGTTGATAACCTGGAAAATTAAATCTAGATGTGTCAGATGTGGATGTTACTTGAGTCTCTGTCAAAAAAAGGAGAGTAGGGGATTCTGCTTGAAGAAATTGGTGTACAGAATTGATGTTAGAGTGAAGTCCCCTTATGTTACTAAAGAAATAGCTGTACTGACAAGCAGCTTTGGGACGTTGCAATGCTCTTGTCCATACTAATATAGGACAAGCCCGGGTTGCAATAATGGAGGCAAATATTAATTTTGCCGGTTACCCTAGTCTTTGTCATACCATATTAGAGACAGGCCCGGGTACCATTCATTTAACACTACAGTACTATCAGAATTACGTTAAATACCAGAGCTTAAGTTGACCGGTTACACTTAGCCTCTATGTTGCCAGTATACAAATATATTAGTCTTAACGTGTAATTAAGACTAGGCTACACCTGACTAAAAAATTACCGAGTAATTATATCCAGTGATACCAGGTAATAATTCACTAGGCTATTTCTTACATAAGCGGCAACTATAGTTTATTTAAAATAAACGATACAAGGGTAGTTCCTATTTTTGCCAAATTTAAGTAAGCCTAATAATTCCGGTATTATTCCCACTATGCAACATTGACTCCTTGGTATTATTCACAGGCTCAGGCGAGCTGCTACATTACCGGAGAAAAATCTCTTCAACAATTAGAACGATCTCTTTCAGCCAAGTGATAACCACTGGAGGAGCCTAACACCTCATATTTTAAAGGTGAGTTCATTTTTACAAAACACTAAACGTTTCTGGTTCACCGGCTAAGTGACTAAAGTCACTAAGTGACGAAGTCACTAATCATATTTTTGTTAATAACCATGACCCAAAAAAATATTTATACCCTCGGTCACATGCAAACAAAGTGTTATTATCTGTGTGGGGTTCGGTAAAGTCTTACATTTCAGATACTTTAAACAAAATCTCCAGGTATTATGGAGGTAAAGTTTGTAAGCTTTTTAAGAAATATCCTTTTCTAGAGCCCCTAGCTCCTCCCCATCTCCTCCCCATCTCCTGACAAGAAAATATCTGGATCTAGCAGGAAAAGACATAGGTCGGCCAGCTCAAAGTCTTCCAGTAAATAAACAGAAAAAAGTGAGCAAATCTCAAACTAAAAGGCGACCTGCTAAGTACCAAACTTACCCAACTCGACTCGCAGTCATTATTTCAAAATCGTGCATTCTATACCACATACCCCAAGACTTTTGACATTGTCTAATGTGGTCAGTCACCCTGCTAACCCTATTACTGTACATCAAAAAACATAAATTACCTGTCTCATCCAAGTTCCAAGTTCTGAGGGTATCAGTCTCCCTCCACTTTCCCTAGTACAGTTAGCTGATACTATTGAACAGCAATCTGAATAAACCCAGTTGCTTGCTCCACCCACATTAATTCACCCTAAAACTGATTCAGGTGAATATGGAAGCTGAAGTACATAAATCCATACACTAATCACCTGTTCGTTTAGACCCTTCTCTGGCAGCTCCAGACATTTTGGTTACAGTACGGTTGGGGCAATACGGAAAAAAGTACTTCCTAAGGATACCCCAGAACCTTTGGTCATAAGCAATGCTATGGTAGGGTGGTATGAATTGGAAACCAGCAACCATACCGAAGAGGGTTGGAGTAGAATGAGTACCATGGTTATCCATTAGAACAAAGTGAAGAAGAGTTTCCTGATATAGTCCCTACTCAGAGCCCGCCTGGTGGCTTGGTGGGTGAACTTCAGGTATTTTCTTAAATCTATGCATGAGTTGACAGACAAATTGAACAGAAATTTACGTCTTTAGATAAGGCTATCCGAGATCTCCAAAGTAGGTCTCTTGCTCCACCCATGTTACAACATGCCATACCAGACACAGTTCCACTGTCTCATTTACCTGTCCAGTCTAAACAACCTGCTCATAAAATGTTCAAAAAGCCTCCCCCTCTACTAATTGGTGAATCTCGATACTGGAAACAATTACCAGGGTAGCACCTACTAATGCTGACACAGGTCATTCAAACTTGGTGCCAATACCAAATGAGTGGATTATTAAAACGAATGAGCGTAGGCATCTACATACAAAGATGCACAAGACCGATTGCTGGACGTAATCATAAAACCCTTCCCATCTCTGTTGGATGCTAAGTACTTACTTGCACACAGACACCCACAGTGCCTTCGGGTAAGCGCTTCAAACCATGGTCTGATGTGAATAAGGCGGATGGACATAACGCCATTAAATCTTTCTAATCTCTCAAAGTCCGTAGGTGGCTCCACAAAAATATTTGAGAACAAAACTTCTATTTCGGAGGTACCCACTCTAAGTTTGGGTCCATGGCCGTAATGGGTGACTGAGGCTGAGAAATTGGCCTTGTCTCGGGTTGGTAAAATCCCTCCCCAGAGCTCAGTCCAACAATGTTCAACTATCTCTAGAGTTAGAAACAGTAATAAACCAAATGTTGACAGACAATGTTGTGACTTATGTACCAGAAGGCATACCAGTTTTTCTATTCCGCATGTTTCTCGTCCCAAAAAAGGGACAGGCTACAACTATGGCATGCGATAGACATGTCCCTCCTCAACAAATCAATTCACAATATGAGGTTCAGGATGTTAACTATTTCCCAAGCTTCTCCCTCTATTCAAGGACGGTATGAAGATAGTACTTTTACCTAAAAATTGAATGATTCCGTGGTCTTCTCCATTCCATTGCCAAGCACAAACCTTGAGAGTCATGCAAATGTGGCAAAGTTGAGTTCTCAGAGTAAATTTAGAGAAATCAAATATCACTCCTACATCATTGTAGGTAAAATCTCAGGCAAAGGGAATCAGTGACACATTGGTCAGATCCACCTCCCACTCGATGGGTGGACACAGACGCCTCGAGTCTGCTAGGATGGGGCTATCAGTCGACGGAAGGTCATCAGAATCACGGAAAATGGATAACATTAAGTCAGTGTCATATCATGCCCAAGAACTAGCAGTTTCGCGGTTTTACCCAAAGTTCATGCAATGTCATTTGACCTCCAGGTCAATTACATTCCGGATGGACAACATGACTACTGTAATTTGCTGGAAGAAAGAGGTCCCCACCCGGTCCAGGTTTCTCCAGGATCTCTCGGGAAAATATATTCTTTCTAGCCCAAAACACATTCCATAGTAATCCATACAACAGATCTACCAGGGGTCTCCAATCTGTGGGCGGATGCTCTGTCCAAGGGAAAGATTACCTCAGCGGAATGGGCTCTCAAACAAGACATTCAACCACTTAAGTCTGCCATTTTTTACCTCAAACCGGTCTGTTTTACATCTCGTAATTCAACGAAGCTCCAGTCTTACATATCTCGGAATCACATAACACGAGAAGGGGGCCCAGATGCCCTCACAGTGAATTGGAACAGGTGGACATAGATTTATGATGTCAGAATCATTCATCACCTCAGGTCGTTTCCAGGACCAAGTGGTCCTGGTTGCGCCAATGTGGCCTACTCAGGTGTGGCACACTCAACTTACTCAGGGGTATAACAAACCTCTGCAACTCCCCCTGTCCTATTTCCACTTGAAAGAAATTGGAAACCTGCAGACCTCACTCAATTTTGCTATGTGGACATTCTCAAATCCAAGTGGCTACCGTCCTACGACAAGGAAGTCACGGATACGCTCACAAGTCAATACACAGCTTCCACTTTAAGACAGTATAGTTCACACTGGGAACATTTTACAACTTAGAGCGCAGAGTCAGACCAGCAGTCTCCATCGGTTGCATTGTTGTTGAAGCACCTAAATTACTTAATTGATTTTTAAAAACTAACAGTGAACACACTTATAAACCACGTATCGGCATAAAAGATATCCTTCTTTACGCTTAATGGTTTATCTTCACACCAGAAAGACGAACAGGGTTTTATGAAGGCTTGTTTTAAGCTCAGAGCCCCAAATCGTCATTTGCTTCCTCATTGGTCAATCTCGAAGGTCCTAACTTTGTCACAGTCTAGGTCTTATTCTGTGAGACCAAATATAGACAAGAAATTTAAAAAGTGTGTGTCTCTGATGACCCTGGCTACTGGCCATAGGGTCTCAGAATTGACAGCCATGGCAAGGTCTACTAACTGTCTATGTTTTTGCCCCTAATAATGATTCTGTACATATGGTTACTACACCAGATTCATCGCAAAAAATTAGCACCAGGAACATATCCTTACACCTTTCTTTATTCCTGCCTTGAAAAGAGCAAAGATACTCCATGCTCTATGCCTTGTTAAGGCACTATATACCTACTCTAAGTCTGTTATTCCTAGGAATAAGGCACAATTGTGGTTTCCTCCAGAAGGTTCAATAAGGTCAGGAAAGAAAGTGTTAGCATCCTTTATTGCAGATATAATTAAGGAAGCTGAGCCTCAGTTGATTGCATAAACCCATGATATGCACATATGGGCCACTACCATGAGTTTTCCCCATTGGTTTTTCAGTGTAGGATATAACTCGATGGGTCTTTGGTCCTCTAACATGGCGTTCCCTAGCCATATGCTTATCGGTACATCTGAATAAGACACAAATTACCAAGCATAGCGTTGAGGCTGGAACATGCCCACCGAGGCCAGTAAGTAGATGGATATATTTGTTCAATGCTTTTATTACCAGTGTTGTAAGGTAATAGAAGGTGTGTCCTACCATCCACCTTGAATGAAAAAAGGAGGGGGCGTGTTAAGTTCCATGACAAGTTGGCAGAACACACAATCCGGAATGGATAGCAGGAGTGCTATTACTGCACTAGATCTGTTACATAGCAATACCTATACATTATTGCAATGTGTAACTTTATTTTAAATTTTAATTTTGTGATATACGATTACCAGTATTCACACCTCAGTAGTCCTAATTTTTCTGAGATAAGGCTTCTTTAACCCTCTCACCACGGAAGGGCTCTTGAACGCCCATAAAAAAGCATATAACAGGTACCCGGAAGGCCTCTTGAACGCCCAGTGGTTGAAAGCCTGTGAGCTTCGTGTGCGAGGCGTCGGTCCGACGTATGTAAACAACAGCCGGCTGGACCGACGCCCCGCATCTCCGGCCACAAGAAGGAGAGCGTCGCTTGTTCGTGTGTGCCTGTATGTTGTTGTTAAGTATCGAAAAGTGGTGTAAAGTGGCTGTTTTGGCCATAAAGTTATCTCCAATGAAATCATCATCACAGCTCAACCAGTTGACTTAGAGAGCTCTACTTAATGCCATTCTACAGGTAAATAACACAGCTACGCTTGGGGATGCGCGGGAATGCGGGAAGCAGTCTTAGACGTTTTTCGGCCAAAACACTCGGGTTTCGAGGAATATATATATAATACATAGCCGGGGCTGGAGGGTTAATGGTACCCGCCTTATACAGTAGGGTCCCGCATAAAATGAGAAATTGGTCGATAAACGAGGCCGTTCTATGCAATTTTGTTCTATGTGAACACGGCATTTTGGTGGCCCAATATGGTCAATGTTCACTGTAAGCGTAAATTTCCGTCAGGAGCGTACGATATTTCGTACGTTTTGTACGATATTTCGGCGCTCTATATGAAAACTCCTCGGATTTGCCCCACTTTGGCGGCGGACTCGTTTTATGTGATCACATTAACCCTCCTGGCCCGGTTGTCATTTTAAAATGACACCACGAATTAAGGGCCGGTGCCCGGGTGTCATTTTAAAATCTGTAAGCTTGAAAGCCTATTCAGCTTGGTCTGAACGCTGTGCGTCCGACGCATGTAAACAAAGCCGATCGTTACGTCACCGCACCTCCGAAAACAAGAAAGAGAAGACTCGTTTGTTATTGTATGTCTGTATGTCGTTGTTTCAGTAGTGAAAAGATCGTCATATTGCTAACATCGCCTGCAAGTGCTCTCCACTGAAATCGTCATCACAACTGAACCAGTTGACATAGAGAGCTCTACTCAACGCCAGTCTACAGATTGGAAACCGCACTACATTTATAAATGCGTGGGAAATTTCTAGCAGTTAAACTAAACAAAAATACGGTAGCCTAGGCCTAGACGTTTTTCGGCCAGATCGCCCGGGTAGCCCACACTGTCATTTTGAGAGCCTGCCCGGGCCAGGAGGGTTAAAAATATTTTGTTCTTATCGAAAATTAAATATTAATATTTTAGGTCGCTCGTTTTAATCAAGACTCGTTTTATCTGAACACGTTTTATGCGGGACCCTACTGTACATCTTTTTCTTACTGCTATACTCTTATATTTAAACACATGTCACAGTTTTCGTTTTTTTGGTCTTCCTAATAGATTTTTTTTTTTTTTTTTTTTTTTTTTTTTTTTTTTTTTTAGCTTGATGATCATTTGAAGGTCCCTCCACCGGTCGTGATATTCTAGGCTCTTATGTCATTGACGTAAGGCGCCACCAATAAATTACGGTTTTGACAACCCGTAGGGAAGGAAGGAAAAACTAATATTTATTGGTGGTCAATGACGACAATTGCCCTCCCACCATCCCCTTCCCATACACATGCTCAACTTGATATATACATTAGAGAATGCACCTGAGAGGTGGATTAGAGGGCAAGGTATGGGAAACAGAGGAAGATCAGAATGCGCGCAGGCGCGGTGTTCAAACTGTGTTAATTCTTTCTTTTTTATTTTTCTACTTTTCAGTGGCTCCGTCCCAATGACGTACCTTAGGAATGATTAAGGGGTACCCCATAAGATGATCTTGGTTCTCGACCGTCGTGATCGAGGTTAAGCCGGGCTCTGAGGAGCTCGGAACGAGGCCATATTATCATAGGCTCTTATGTCATTGACTCCAGGAGCCACCAATAAATATCAGTTTTTCCTTCCTTCCCTACGGGTTGTCAAAACCGTAATTTTTCCTTTTTTTTTTTTTTTCATAATTTATCGGTTATTTTTTGTGCAATTTTCTCTCCCGCGGTTACGGAGCACAAGTGAGTTACATAAGAGAACTTATGTAACTCTGAAACTTCACCCCTCGCCTCAGTATAGAGAGAGACCTTGAAGAGGGAGGGTATATTATGTCTCGCCGCCTCCCGCCTGAGGATACGACTGGGCGGTGAATACTTTTGTTTTTCACCACCCAAATACTTTCCCCACTTATTTTATCACTCTTCAAGGTTCATATATTCATCATAAATGATGATCCTGTGGCTGTGAATTTTGGAAATAAGTCATTGGAGCTGGTGGACAATTTTGTTTTACCTAGGAGATACCATCTCTGCCGGTGGTGGGGCCGAGGCTGCCACTGTCGCTAGAATTAGATGTGTCTAGGGGAAGTTCAGAGAACTGCTGCCAATTCTGTCCCATGAAAAGAATGCTTCTCCCCCTGAAGGGAAAGGTGTATGCCTCATGTGTTAGAAGTGCAATGACGTATGCCTCAGAAACATGGGCCGTTACAGTAGAGAATGTCAACAGAATGGAACGTAATGAGATGTGAATGGTGAGATGGATGTGTTGGTCCATACTGCAGGATAGAATAACAAATGATAAGCTGAGGGGATGTTTAGGTATAAAGAGTATTAGCGAGGAGATGCGTACCAAATCCAAAAACTTGACAAGTGAAGCAGCCCTTAACAGGGTTGCTTGGAACGCCGCCATTAGGACCAGAGACTGAAACTGCACGTATGTGTGGAGCACTCAGTCTTAAAATTTTATGTATGTATGTGTATAGCAAAAAAGTGGTAAATATTGATATGGAGAACCCATAATTTACCACTTCATCTTGACTTTGTTACTATAACTCATATCAATAATATTATCACATATAAAATCACATATACTCCTGGTGTTAAGAGAATAGAATATGCCCCACGTGCCTCCTGCGTGTCGTAAGAGGCAACTAACAAGGTTGGGTCGGTGGGCTTTCAACCCCCCACCCGTGAAAAATACTTACTGCAACGATGAACGAACGAACAACCTCGGATGTGGACGGACCTAGCATTGGCGAACCCCGACCTACCATGGACAGTCTTAGAATAGCGACTTGGAATGTGAGGCATGAATGATAACACAAAAGAGACAGAGGTCCTGGAAGTGTTAGTGAATGCCAGGCTGGATGTATGTGGAATGACTTGAGACCAAATGGAGGGGTACAGATATGGGAGTGTGGAAAAGGTGTGTGTGCTGGAGTGAGTGAGGGAGTAGCGAGAGAAGGTGCGTGTTTGTTTGTAAGTAACAAATGGAAGGAGCGTGTAAGAGACTATGGGTCTGTGGGTTCAAGGATTGTGTTGGTGAGAATAAAAGTAGGAATACAAACGTGGGTGGTTGTGTGTGTGTATGCTCCGACAGAGGATAAAACTGTAAGAGAGAAAGAGGAGTTCTGGGTGAAAGTGGAGGCATGCCTGGATAAGTTTGGCAAGAGCGAAAGAATATTTCTGATTGGGGATATGAATGGGAAGGTGGGTGATAAGAAAGATGATGGAGTGGTGGGAGGGTGGGGGGTACCGTCAAAGGTGAATGGGAATGGTAGTGCACTTGTGGACGTATGTGTGGGGAGGAGGTTGTGGATAGCCAACACCTTCTTCCGACACAGAATGATACACAGGTACACATTGAAAGTGGTGTGGAGGAAGAAGGATAAGGATAAGACAGGGTGGAACGGAAGGAATTGATTATATGTGTGGATGAACGAATAAAAAAATCTGTGCTGGATTCTAGGGTGTATAGGTGTATCAGAGTGGGTCTGTCTGACCATTGTGTAGTAATAGCTAAAATTAGGAGACAAAAGGAGTGTGTGAGGAGAGCGGGAGGGAGGCGAGAGGAAGGTGGAGAGGTTGCAGGAGGAGGAAATCAAAGAAGAGTTCAGGAGAGCAGTAGAAAGACGACTAGGTAGGTTTGACCTGAAAGGTATGGAGGAAGTGGAGGAGATGAGCAAAGTGTTTAAGGAAGAGCTCTGTGCACCATGTGAGGAGGTGTGTGGAGTAAGGAGAAGAGGGAGGGGAGTGAAGGCTACAGCATGGTGGACGGAAGAGGTAAAAATAGCTGTGGAAGACTAGAAGAAAGCGTATAGAGAGTGGTTGGGTAGCAGAGGGAATAAAGGTTTGGAGAAACAGAAACGAGCGAGGTACTTGGAGAAAAAGAGAGTGGTGAAGAGAGTAGTGAAGGAAAGTAAGAGAAGAGTAGATGAAGAATTTGGAAGGAATATGAGTATAAAATGGAGGGAGTGTAAGAAACTGTTATGGAAAGAAGTCAAGAAAGTTAGGGAATGTAGCAAGGGAAACAGTAAGGATGTGAAAGATAAGAATGGGCGAGTGCTAGCGGAGAAGCAAGAGAGAGTCGAAAGATGGAGGGAGTACTTCAACGAATTGCTGAATGTAAGGAATGATGTGCCAGCAAACATAGTTGGATGGGGTATGGGAGAGAGAAGAGAAGTGGTGGAGGAGGAGATGGGGATGAGGAGGTCAGAAGTGTGTGAAGCCATAAAAAGAGTGAAGTTGGGGAAAGCACCAGGAATAGATAGAGTGTGTGGGGGAATGCTGAGGTATGGTGGTGAGATAGTGATCGAATGGGTATGGAAAATGTGCAAAATAGCATGGCAGAAGGGGAGTGCACCTGATGACTGAAAGACAGGCATAATAGTCTCCCTATATTAGAGTAAAGAGGAAAGAGGAGTGTGTGGTAACCACCGAGGAATATGTCTTCTAAGCGTAGTAGGGAAGGTGGACAGTAGGGTAGTGATTGAGAGAGAGAGAGCGAGAATGGAGAAATGGATAGGTGACAGCAGGGAGGTTCTAGGAAGGGAAGAGGATGTGTAGATCAGATATTTACCCTGAAATGTGTTGTGGAGAAATATCTGGAGAAGCAACAAAAGGTGTATGTTACCTTTATGGACTTGGAGAAGGCCTATGACAGAGTGGATAGAGAAGGTATGTGGAAAGTACTTAACATATACGGAGTAGATGGCAAGTTGCTGAAAGCAGTGAAGAGCATGTATGAGGGTGCAAAGGCGGCAGTACGTGTGGAGAATGAGCAGAGCGAGTTCTTTGATCTGAATGTTGGATTGAAACAGGGGTGTGTTATGTCCCCGTGGTTGTTTACTGTATATATGGATGGTGTCCTGAAAGAAATACAAGGAAGAGCAGTGGATGTGGGTGTATCGCTGATAAAGGAAGGGAAACGAGTGGAAGCTACCTGTACTGCTGTTTGCTGATGATACAGTTCTGATGAACGATAATGAATGGGAGTTGCAGGGTCTGGTAAATATGTTGGGAACAGTGTGCGAAAAATGGAATCTGAAGGTAAATGCGGGGAAGAGCAAGGTTATGGTCTTCGAATGGGGTGAAACCACAGAGTGTGAGGTGAAGTTGAACGGTCAGGCTGTGGAGATTGTCAGCTCATTTAAGTACTGTATTTGGGCAGTGTTAAGTAAAGATAAGACTATGGATGAAGAAGTGCGGGAGAGGGTGCAACAGGGGAAGAGTGTTGTAGGAACGCTGAAAGCAGTAACAAGAAATAGGGTGGTCAGCATGGAAGTGAAGAAGTCCTTGCATGACAGTTTGGTAATCCCGACACTGACTTACGGAAGCGAAGCATGGACGTTGGTGGAGAAACTCAGACCAAGAGTGAGAGGGGTGGAAATGAGTTACTTAAGAAGTGCGTGCAGAGTTACATGGAGGGATAGACAGACGAATGAGGAAGTAAGAAGGAGGTGTGGTGTGGAGGTAGATGTGCTGGAATGTGTGAAAAGGAACACCTTGAGATGGTTCGGCCATATGGAACTTATTGGAAGCTAGAGAATGACTAAGAGGGTGTACGAGAGCGAGGTGGAGGGACAGAGAGGGAGAGGTAAACCGAAAGAGAGGTGGAAGGATGGAGTGAGGAACTACATGAACGAAGGCGGTGCTGGTTGGGGGGAGGGGCGTCGACTGACTGGGGACAGAGGTGCATATATATATATATATATATATATATATAGATGAAAAGGTAAATTTTGGTATCACCAAAGGAGGTTTTACTGTACACACTACAGTATGTGATACTGCTTTTGCAGTTCCTCTTGGCTTTTCTTTGTCACATTCAGGAATTATGTTTTCTTATTTAGCTGATTTTATTATATTTTCCTCATATAAAGATCTAGCCACTTGATACAGTTGGTAGAGGCCTATGTCACCAAGGTCACAGACAGATCTAGCCACTTGGTACAGTTGGTAGAGACCTATGTCACCAAGGTCACAGACAGATCTAGCCACTTGGTACAGTTGGTAGAGACCTATGTCACCAAGGTCACAGACAGATCTAGCCACTTGGTACGGTTGGTAGAGACCTATGTCACCAAGGTCACGACAGATCTACAGTATAGCCATGTTAGAAGACCTTGTTGGTAATTCATGATCCCAGCCTCTCACATCACATTCTGTGGCAGTCTTACCTTACCTTACCATATCTGTATCCCACCATAAGCTGCCTCACAAACATACATCTTGCTTTCCTTTGTATTACAATTTTGTAAGGATGAAGATATAATGTTAACCAATGAAACTTGAAAATGTCCTAGAGGCTAGAGTAGTTATTTGTGAATTTCTAGCCTTAGATTCTGACAGAATTTGGTATATTTACGATATATAGCATTATTTCCTCTCCATGTGCGTTTATTTTACTTATATGATGAACATATCAATTTTGAAGAACGATAAAAGAAGTGGGAATAGCAATTGGAGGGTGAAAAACCTATATTTGCGCCAACCGGTCGCATTCTCGAGTGGCCAGCTGAGAGACCAACATCCTCCATCTCTAATACCTGGCTTGCAACTGATCACTCCAGGTGAGATCTCACACTGTTAAAGGGTCTCTAAATGACTCACTCGTTTGAAGATAATTTGCGCTGAAAATAACCGATAAATTTGGGAAATAAGAGGGAAAATAGCTAATAATTGAGGAGAGGAAAAAAGGGGAGGGGGGGACACATGTGAATGAGTGTTAGGAGGTAGTAGAGGGGAATTATCTACCCTAATCACATATTCCTTGGTATTGAGAGCCCCTTGGGCATTTTGAAAGGGTTTTTCTATGTTCTTGCTTTCGTGAGTTCTATTGCGTTCGTTATAGTGACCCTTCCGTGAGGCTTATCGCGTTTCTTGGGTTAACTCGTGGTAGATAACTAATATGCTTTATAATTTTTGTATTAATTTTCTTATTCCCGATGATTGCAAAATACTCCTAGACAATTATTGTAGGTACTGTCGGGGACTAATGTGGTAGTACATTCACGGACAAAAGCGACGTCCCTTTCATGGTTCTAAACTAAACTTGAATCAATGGATAATAGGGTAATATAGCAGTGAATCATATTCTTATAGTACAAGCTGCACCATATGTACCTAAATAAACTGTTTCACTCGCTAATTAAACATTGATTTGGGTTAAATTTAGGACTAAGAATGAAGTGCAACTTTAGTCTGTGAAAGGACGTTGCTTTAGTCCCCGACTGTAGAATGGATTAATTCTATATAAAAGCTCCTACATTATAATAATAATGATAGGCCAATTAACTATTGTAAGGTGAAATGGGGACAGTACAACAATTATTTGTAAACAAATATAGGAAGCATGTAATTGCATAGCTTTGATGTGTAACAAACTATTGTTAAGGCAACTATACCATAATGAACATATTAAAAGTCATATTAAATAGCTAGGCACAGATTTTTAAAACTCAAATAAATTTATATTTTATTTGGACCAACTCGATTGTGGAGTCCGTCCGTCCGTATAGACAATTTCACCACCAAAATCAAACTCCTTTATGATATGACATTCTAGAGCTCTGTAAAGTTGGGCACATTAATTTGTATTAACTCACTAGTTTTATGTATGGAAGTTAACATAGTACTGTATAATTGATTTACAAGATTAATTTTCTATTAATTGGTCATATTAGTTGACTACTGCAGGAGAAAACATTTTAATTCAATCATAATAATTTTTCTTTCATAAATAAAAATTACGGAGCATGTACAAATTTATGTGGGCAACTTTACAATTTAATAGTTTTGTCTCCAATCACATTTTGTACATATTCTATGAACAGTTAATTAATTGATGCAATTACATTTAACTACAGTACATCCATCCATCTATCGCCATTCCATCCGATCACTCGATGACAACACGCAGCTATCAAAAGAGACTGGATGACTCCGTCGACGATACCTGCCCGGGATGTAACACAGCACTCCACACTATTAAAAACCACATAGAAGACTGCATTTCACACAATCACACTCCTTGAGAGCCCTGTGTGAAAGCCCAATCGTGGCCATGGCCTTCCTTAGGGACTCGGGGCTGTTCGGCCAGGCAGCTTAGGAGACAACAACAACAACAACAACTATAGTTATTCCTCACTTAAAGTTGAAGTTACATTCCTGAAAATTGAGTTATTAAATGAAACAATTTAATGTTACTATAGAATCTATGATCTTCAGGTGAGAGAGTGTGTTCAAGTATCACAGACTCTGCTGCGGCACTACAGGCAATAGATTCAGTCCATCACCTCGGGGTGCACATTAGTTCGGGGGCATTTCGTTCATCACGGATCTGCAATGTCCTCTGTGAGGCTGGGGTGTTGCCCCTGTCTTATCACCGTCTTCTGGTCCAAATGCGTACGGCGATTCAACTAAGCTCTCAGCCAACTCTGATGGATCTCTTTCTTCCAGCAGAAGAAAGTGTTCCCTTTTCTGTACCGTCCTTCCCGTTATTATCTCACCAGCTCTTTGCTTCTTACAATATCCCCATTCCCCGCTTCCCTCTATTCACACACCTCTATACTCCATTGACTTCTACCCGCCCTGACGTCTGCTTTCACCTAGCGGAAGCATGTGCTGCACTCCGCCCGTTGCAATGTAGAAGCGTTGCTATGCACCATCTGTCAAGTCATGGCCTTGCTGAATTCATTCACACCGATGGTTCGAAACAGGCTGAAGCCACGGGCTGCGCTACGATTTCTACACATGATACTTATCAGTGCACCCTTCATCCGTACTCCACTGTCTTCACCGCGGAATTATGGGCTATCCACGGGGCCCTAGCCAACATCTCCATGCTACCTAACACCTCTTCCCGTATTGTCATTTGCAGTGATTCTCGAAGCGCTCTGCAGGCGTTATGCGTTTACGCTCCTACCGACCCGTTACTCCGTTAGTGAAAACCATCTTACATGAAATACACCTATTACAATGCGGGGGGCACTAGCCCAGTGGGCTAGTATAAAATAAACACATCAACAATAACAACTGTTCAAGTATTCATATACATATATACATACATACACAAATCTAAGACATAAGCGCAGTTTCGGTCTCACGTCCTAATGGCGCCGTTCCTGGCAGCCCTGTTGAGAGCTATCTCACTTGTCAGTTTTTTTTATTCTTGGTCTGCCCCATGTTGCAGCTTCTTCCATGTTCATGGTCTTGCATCTTTTCACCCAGCTTAGTTCATCCATCCCCTCAACATATCCAAACCATGCTAGCCTATTAGTATGCATCTCATCACTGATATTCTTGATACCTAACCGTCTCGAACTCTCCCCAGCTGCATCTTATTCTGGATATAGTGGCGGCCTCCGCCCTACCACCGGCAAGGATGGTATCTACGAAGTAGCAAACCTAGCCCACTATCTCCAGTACCTCATTGCCAAAAGTTAACTCAAAATAATCATTGAACACAACCTCAGCTTTACATACTAATCATCCAAATTTCTCAGTTATAGACTTCTTCCTCGGTTGAGGTCCTTTTATTCAAGTGCGGCGCTTCCTGTGGTGTACCCAGCAGTGGCAGACGCTACACTGTATTGAGTTTGCGCCCTTTCCATTCACGGGGAGAGGGAGTCTTCTTATGGTAAGTAATGGCAACAGTTCTCTAGGCTTTCCCCAGCCGCATCTTATTCTTGCTATAGTGGTGGCCTCAACCCCAACCCCACCATTGGCAGAGATGGTATCTACAAAGTAGCAAACCTTGTACACCATCTCCAGTGCCTCATTGCCAAAGTTAACACTCTCAAGCCAGTCATTGAACACAAGCTCATCTTTGCATACTACTATGCATACAAATTTCTCAACTACGGACTTCTTCCTTAGTAGAGTTCCCTATATTCAAGTGCAGCGCTTCTTTCTTTGGTGTACCCAGCAGCGGCAGACGCTACACTGTATTGAGTTCACCCTCTCTCCATCATCTGAACTTGGCCTCGGCATCTCGCTCACTATCTACGATAAGTACTAGGTCATCTGCGTATAGCAGTTCCCAGGGAAGCCGAGCTCTGAAATATCCATATAGTGCCTCCAGATCCATAACAAAGAGGAGAGGCCTTAACACAAGGCCCTGATGAATTCCAATGCAGACTTTAAATTCCTCACTTAATACACTTTTCACCCTCACTGCAGTTCGTGGGTCCTCGTACTTCTTCATTATCAAACGTACTACAACTCCTATGTGCCAAGTTCCCTCATGGTCCACTGCACAACATCTCTGGGCAAGCTATTGAAGGCCTTCTCCAGGTCTACAAACACAAGGTACAGATCACTATCTATAAGTGAAATATATTTCCTGTAGCTGCCTGACTATGAAGATAGCATCGATTGTTCCACAGCACTGTCAATTTCTCTTCTCATGCAAGCTCATAAGTTGGAGTCACACGATCACTTTTTCCGTCAATTTGTACGGGCCATTGTAGTGTAATAATTCAGCCACCAAATAAAATCTACCTTCAGTCTTTTCGATGCCAATGTGAAATAGCTTAAAAAATATTACGAGTAAAACTTGCTCTTTGAAAATAGCTGGTAAAAGCGCTGGTGTGACACCGGGTTGTATGTAGGGTGAATTATCCCAGGTGATTCATCCCTTGACTGTTTTTAAGTAACCTATAGTCTTGATCACTAACGTCTTTCCTAAGATTACTAAAAATTTAGTTTTAGCCTACCTAGATTAAATAATATTGTCATTATTTGGTGTATTGTTACTGTACTTTAGTTACTTGACCACTTGCGAGTATAAATAAGTTGTAGCTGTAAATATTACTATTAAACAAATGCAATAATAATGAAGGTTTCTAATTGATAGAATGAATGTTAAATCATATTTTATATGTTTACAAATGCACTATAACTGTATATTTCTTGGTTATTCTGCTAAATATTGATGTCGACAACTACAAGTTCCTTTTAACCCCAAACTCACAAGTGGTCAATTATGTAAGTTGATAGTGTGGCTTCTCAATAAATGGTGTTTAGGTCTGTCCACATTTGTTTCTTGTCCTTGTGATTGTGTGAAGCTGTTCTGTCAAGATAAAAGTAAGAACTTATTATGGTTAGTAACAGTTCAGATTAATGGAAGGATTTGATATAGCTGTCAGTCAGTGTTTCTTTATGATAAAAGTAAGGACTAGGTATGGTTATTAGTTGCTCTGTCAAGTTAATGGTTATGTCTATCACTCTAGATTATTACAACAAGTCTTTATTATCAGTGTTTACTGAACTGTTGATTGTGTTTATACAAAAACTAAGATTCATTCTCAAATGTTTTGAGCAATCAACAAAATAGACAGAGCTTACATCTTGGAATACTGTGTAAAGGTCAGAAAAACTGTGACAAGAGCCTAAACGGAAAAACCAAGGCGTTAATATACATGGACTTTGTGGTAAAGTGTTTACCTTTAATGCAGGGGACCCAGGTTTAAATCTCATCCCGGGATCTACATATTTTCAAAGGCAAATCTCCGAATCTAAAGAAGTTTAGCTGCTCAGGTAATGTTGTGTAGAGTAAAGGTATTTGTGAGTAAACAAAAAAACGGGTTTACATCCCGTTTCAATAAATATGAAGGGAAGGAGGTCTTGGGAGTTGTCGCACACAGGTGGTTGTGTTGAGCCGAGAGTTGCCAGGTCCAAGAGATATCTTGTGATGTTCCAGTGCTTTTCTGCCATCTCTCCCTTCCCCCCCTATCTCTGCCTAACCCACATAATTTGGTCAGACTTGTTTCTTTTTTCTTAGTTTGAAGTCTTTGCATCCCAGAGGATGAAGTGATGTAAAGCTCAGAAAACTGTGACAAAAGCTTAAATGGAAAACATCTATCTATCTATCTATTTATCTATTGCCTGACGCCGTGATCCCCGAAGGGGATCATTACATTGAGCGTATTTATCAATACCAAATATCAGTGTGGAATGTTTTCATAGAAATTTAAATTTGTTTATTTGCAGATAAATACTTGGACTGCCAGCTCCTCAAAACAAATTTTCAGAGGGGAATTTCCGCATCTAAGAAATCTTATAGCTGCTATGGTACCATTGTAAAGAGATAAAAAAAAAAAAAAAAATAAGCAAATATCGGGGTTTCACTCCCGGTTCAACTAAAAGTATAATTATCCTTTCATAAACATCTGTGACAATCACATAGTTTAGTTGTGGATGCAGATATAGGCTTAGAATCCTGCTTCGGTTGGCCCAGCTCACCGGAATAAATCTGCCCTCACAATGAGCACAGGGCAAAGCCCCTGGGAACCCTGTTCGGAAGTTGTTGTTGTTGCTGTTCCTCAGGCTGTCTGGCCGAGCAGCCCCAAGGTCCTGAGTAAGACCAAGGCCATAACCGAGCACTCCCACAAAACCCTCCCTGCTTACCACTAATAAAGCCCAGGTGACCGAAGCCACTGGGGAGCTGAGGAGGGTGCAGAAACGCCCGGGAAACCAAAGCCCCGCCCATGGCCCTGTGCCCCTCAGCAATTATGAAGGGAAAGTTGAGGGGCAAAGGAAAAACGCTTTGCCTTCCAGTCTACCAACCTCTAGGTTGGCAGACGCCATCACTTGAGATCTAGAAAATATATAAGTAAAAGGAACAGTCAGAGTAAGCTATGGGTATGGCAGAGATCGCTCAGCTCCTACTCTGATAGACCAGTCCATCACCACATGACTAGAACCCAATCCTCTCAGCATCAGCTAGGAAAAGCCCTAGAAAGCCACCTTTGGCGGGGGGATAGCTCCCCTATTTCAACTCCTTTCGGGGTTGTGCTCGGAAATGTATCGGGCCCCCTGGCATAATTATTAATATATTGTGGGTGGTCGCAGCAGTGCAGATGTTTCATAACTTAAAAGATACACTCCAGGATTATTATCAGGTCGGGTGGAGGTAGATGTGCTGGAAAGTGTGAAAAGGAACAACTTGAGATGGTTCGGCCATAGGGAACGTATGGAAAGCGAGAGAATGACTAAGAAGGTGTACGAGAGCGAGGTGGAGGGACAGAGAGGGAGAGGTAGACCGAAAGAGAGGTGGAAGGATGGAGTGAGGAAGTATATGAACGAAGGCGGTGCTGGTTGGGGGGAGGGACGTCGACTGGCTGGGGACAGAGGTGCATAGGGGCGGTTTGTTCGTGGCCACCCCTTCGGGGATCACGGCATCGGGCAATAGATAGATAGATAGTATTGGAACATCCTACCACTCCCGGATGATGACGGACTGCCCTTTCTATCTGGAGAATTATGGAGATTAACCCTTGACAGCAATATTATCTTAGGTAAGGCAAGATGACAACAAAATATAAACAGCTGAATTGGGGGAAGTGTCTTAGTATCTCCAAACTAATGAGGTAAAACTTCTTATAATCTCCAAACTATCGGAGCAAAACCAGGGAAGTTCAAAAAGATCTGCCTCAGATCAAATAGTGTTAACTACTGGTAGAAGTTCAGCCACCTAAGAGAAGTATGAGGTACACCACCATCTACAGCTATGACATTATAAAGAAGAAAGTGCCAACTGTAGGGTTACAGAAAAAGCATTCAGAAAGAGGGAACCTCTGCTATGTGAAGAGTGTAGGCTATATATATAATTAAAGTAATCGTATCTTTATTCTAGACTAATAATACATTTTAATAAACATACACATCAGTCTATTTCTCAACCCAAGAGCGGCGAGGATCCTCACAAGCAGTTTGGTGGCTGAAGTCGAGGGTCCTCTTAAAAGCCAAGGCATAAAATAAAAACTTTCAAAACACACCACTGGCACTCTAAATAAAGCAATATTATATGTGATTAGGTGAGATAATTCCCCTCTATTACTTTCTACCACTCCTCCATATGTGTCCCCCCCCCCCCTCCTTTTCCCTCCTCTTAAATTATCAGCTATTTTTCCTCTTATTCCTCTTTTTATCGGGAAATTTTCCGCGCGAATTTCCCTCTTGCTGTCTCGTTAACACGGGCGAGGCAGCTAGAGATCCTTGCAACACAGAAACCTCTATTGCAAGCCCTCAGTGTCGCACTGGAGGTCGGAGAGTGAGGATGTTCGCCGCCTGGGTTCTCGCCTCATGATATGACCGGGCAATAGTACGTCTTTTTCACCCCCCAAATGTTATTAATAGAAAATTTGAATGTTGGTGATGAATTCAGTAATAGTGACCATCGTACGATCACTTTCCATATAAAATTCAATTGCAACGAACTCAATACCAGCAAAAAGAAAGTCCCAAATTTCAAGAGAGCAAACTTCTGTAAACTTAGAGCAATACTTAGGGAAATCGACTGGAGTTCTATGATTAATAATGATGATCTAAACCAATCATGGAGATTTTTCACCTCCACATACTCGAATGCAGTATATGAGTGTATACCCTTAACCCTTCGAATACCAGAGACGCACGTGATGCGTCGGCAATATATGTAACGCAGCCCCTCGGGGCCAGTGGCGTATCTAGGGTGGGGCAGGTAAGGCACGTGCCCTGGGCGCCACTGAAAGGGGGGGCACCAAATCTAACTCAAGTAAGCCTATTAATTAACTACAGCACAAATGAAATGTTTTAATATTAGCCTATCTAGTATTTTGCCTAAATATCTATCCACTCATCATTAATAGAATATGAAAAGTAACGATCTTTAATAACAGTAATAAAAGTAGGCTACATACAGTATAGTAGAACTAAGATATATATTTGTTAGGCAACGAATTGCCTTGCCTAAACATATAAATAGTTTAGTTACCCTTGTACTTATTTTCGGGGTGGTTTTCTTTTGTTACCAGTACTTTATTTAATACAATATTGAATGTTATATATACCTGTATATATTATTGAAATTCTGGAGTATTTCTCATCTGGCTGATTAGTAAATATTAATGAAATATTGCTAATACTTAGTAATTTACTATATAAGAGACCCGCAAGATAATAAGATTATATTTATAATTCTTTGCATTCTAGATTCGAATGCTACCAAACGTTTGTTACTGACAAACAGTGCTTCAAACACTCGACTCTCGATTGTGGACAGTGCCGCATTATCCATAAGGCTGACTAGGCTGAAGCCTAGGGGCCCACCAAAAGCAGGGGCCCATGCACACTTTTTTCGTGGGTGGGGTGGGGGGGGGGAGCATGTCGAGGGGCCCAAAGAAGCTCGAAGCCTAGGGGCCCTGCCATAAGTTAATACGGCACTGATTGTGGAGGCATCAGGCAAAGCAAGAACTCGGGGGTACGGACATTTATTTAATTATTTAGTTCTCTAGTATATTTCCCATATTGTAGATACGGTTAATTATACTTTTTGCCCTGATATTGGTATCCACTAAAGAGTTTTCCAATAGTTTTAGGTGTGATTATTTTGGATTTTGACGGTTTTACATTCATTTCACTATAAACAATGCTTAGACTGATAACAATTGAAATATAGCCTCGCCTAAAGGGTTAGACGTGGTTTAGAGTGTAATTTTCCGTATTTCAGAACATTGTGTAAGATCATTAAGCGTTTTTTTAACGAAGTAGGGAAGTGATATCCCTATTTTTCTTTAGATAATTGCTTAGGCTAAATAATTTTAACATTAAGCACATACATAGACTACAGTAGATCTGGACTTGACACGAAAATGGAACTTTGCAGTAAGGGACCCAAAATCGGAGAACGAAACCCCAAGTTTGAACCTCGAAACCGCGAAAGTATCACATTTTCGCGGTTTTGAGGTTCGAACTTGGGGGTTCGTTTTCCGATTATGGGTCCCTTATTGGGAGGTTTGACGTACCTCCCAACCTACCAAATAGGAAAACCTACTATTTGGTAGTAGTCTTGGAAAATCCAACGTCAAGGCTATTAACCTAATTGCAATGACGACTTGTCTATTTTGACTGCTATGTCGTCATTCCAACCGCGGTTAAAAAGAAAACGTCTAGAGTCTACTCCTTATCTTGCTCTAGGAGACGTTGTACATTAACCAAAACTACCACCGAAGGTGAAAAAAGTATAGAAGAGAAGAAAAAGGGGTTTACCTTAGTTACCGCTCAAGGCCCATCCCGTGTTCCGTCATGCGCCGATCCCTGTCGAACGTGCGCATGAGCGACCCTCTCTTGTTATCACATCTCACGTCAGCAGAAGAACGCGGATGGGCAGGGGTCCGGCGTGAGGGAGGGTATTATGTACGTTGGATTTTCCAAGACTACTACCAAATAGTAGGTTTTCCTATTTGGTAGGTTGGGAGGTACGTCAAACCTCCCAATTTGTTAGTAGTCTTGGCAAATCCAACGTCAAGGCTGCATAACAAATAGGAGGAGGACATCCAAGCCCAACCTACCAAAAAAACCAATGCATAAGACAAAATTATGAATGACAAAGAAACACAATTTAAACAAGAGAGTTTAATAAAAGAGTGAAAAACTGAGGAGTAGCTAAAAAGAGCAGTTTTAACACGTGCCCGTCATTCATAGTAATGCAAAACCATAGACTTGTCTTAAACCAAAAAGTACTGTACACAAAATCCCTTTTCTTCCAAAATGAACAAAAACACTGATCACAAAAACAAAACACAATTATCAATGAGGCAAAAACACTTATGTACTGTATACATAAAACATAACCCCAAACTTGTAATCCTGTGTTGCAAACCCGTACTTCCCTCCCCCCCTTTTTGAAATAAAACAAAGGAAAAGAAAGAGTGACGAGGGGGGAAGACCAGGCAACTTCGCGAGAGCCCTAGGAAACACGACTCCCGAGAGCTATCACAGGCCGAGGGGTCTAACAATGGACATGGAGAGGTAGGAGGAGACGAAGGTATGGACAGAAGACCACAAACCCGCCGAGGCGACGTCAGGCAACGAACGAGTCTGCAGGAACCGTAAGGAGGCAGCAAAGGATCGCACATCGTGCGCAGAACCCCGACAAGCAGGGTTACTGGCACGAATGACCCGACAAATGTGGCGTCCTATCTGTACCTTCGAGAACCTCCTACCAGTCCGAGGAGACACCCACACAGCAGTACCTGAAGTCGGAGCCACAGACTCAACATAGGAGTGCAAGGCCTGCACCGGGCACAACACATGGTGAGTATGCCCACGCTTTAAAGCCTGGATGGTGAAAGGCTTGAAAACGTGGGTCTCTCTCTCATTCTTGGCAACAAAATGAGGGGAGGGGGCTAACGTGACGACATTCAAGGACGGGGAGAATCGCATGCATTCCTGGGACCGCGACATGGCAGCTAGTTCAGACACCCTATCCCCAGTGGCCAGAGCGACAAGGAAGAGTGTACGCTCGAGCAACTGAACCGGTGTAGTGACCCGTGTATATGTGTGTGAAGCCAGAAGGTCCAGAGCACGCCCCAGATCCCACTGAGGAGGGATCTGGCGCGGAGGCGGTCGCTCCCTGAAGGCAGCCTTCATGAAGGAATCCAGCTCCTTCGGTGGAACGACCAGCCCAGTGACGGACTCAAAGACCTCCCGGATGGCAGACAAGTGGTTACGTATAGTGTTGACTTGAGAGCGACGTGTACGGAAGAGGTGAAACAAGTAGTGTAGGACGAGGGAAGGAGAGCTAACAGTCTGGTGAGTGTCCTGTATCCACCTAGTAAAAGACCTCCAGTGGGACTCGTAAGTCCCCCAAGTCGAAGACGTCCATGAACGCTTCAGGAAGTCAGTCAGGTCCCGTCCGTGGACTGGGAGCCACCGTGCCTCACGAACATCCACGATGCGAAGGCCAACGAGGTCCGCAGGTCGCCAACCTGGCTCAAGTGGAAGTTTGAGAGAGGGAGAGGGACCGGACTCGGGCACCACCGCTTCAACTGGGAGTACCAAGCCTGGGCTGGCCACAGAGGCGCTATTAGCCAGACACTGCCGCGGTACAGCCGCAGCCGCGCGAGGACTTTGCACATCAACAGTGCGTCTGGTGGCGGAAATATGTATATCGACTGCCACCTGTTCCAGTCTTCCATGAAAGCGTCCGGACCCCCCTCCGGAGTGCGAGTCCGGAGGGATAGGTACTGAGGCAACTTGCGCGTCTCCTTCGATGCGAACAAGTCGACCTCCGGAACACCCCAGGAAGCTGCGAGGTCGTCGAATACAGTCTGTTTCATTGCCCATTCTACAAGAACGCCCTGTCCTCGCGACAGGGCGTCCGCCCACAGGTTGGCAGTCCCGGGCAGGTAGGAGGCGTGCAGGGAGATGTTGTGTCGGTTTGCGAGGAAGAACAACTTCTCTGAGATCCCCAACAGAGTCAAAGACCTGGAGGACCCCTGCTTTTGGATACAGTGGACAGCTGTCTGATTGTCCATCCTGAAGGCCACCGACTTTCCCCGAAGGGCCAGCGCGTGGTCCCTCAGGAAGAACAAGGGAACCAACAGTTCGAGGGCATTGATGTGTAGGTGTGTGTGTCCCACCCATCTGCCGTGATGTTGATGTCCCAGGTTGGATTGGTAACCCCACCCTACCTCGCTCGATGCATCTGTATCTACCCAGATCGTCGGCGGGGGGGCGGTCCAGGGCACAGCCGCAGAGAGCGTGCCCCGAGCAACCCAGTGTCCTAAGTGTCTGTGAATGGTACGCGGGATCGGCATGAGCCGATCCATAGGGGCCAACGGAAACACCTTGTTGCCCATGAGTATTAGGCGGCGCAGCCTGAGCCTCCCTAAGGGAATGGTCAGAGCGGCCCAATTCAGCGAACCCACTAACGAGTCCCAGATCCTCCTCGTGAGGGAGACCGAGTACAACACGGCGAAGACCTTCCTGCGAAGTTTCACCGCGTTTGGCTGACTCTGGGTCACTGTAGCGTTGGTCAGATCCCATTCGAGACCTACCCACGTCACGACACGCGACGGGGTCAGGCGCGACTTGGGAATATTGATTTTGAACCCTAACTGTGTGATGTGTTGAACTACTGTGAGGGTGTCGTGGACGCACTGTTCTAGGGTGTCTGAAACTATCAACCAGTCGTCCAAGTAAAACAGGATCTGGAGGCCGCCCCTGAGGAGAGGATCCAGAGCCTGCTTTACCAGTTTCGAGAAGATCCGCGGCGCGATGTTGAGACCGAAGGGAAGTCTGTCGAACATGAACACACGATCGGAAGTCTGAACGGCCAAGAATCGCTGGAAACGAGGATGGATCGGAACGTGCCAATACGCATCCTTGAGGTCCAGCGACACTACCCACGACAGAGGTCGCAGGGCCAGTCGTACCTGGTGCACCGTCAGCATCCGAAACCGTGTGTTCACGATGTGCCCGTTGAGGGCCGACAGATCCACCACCGGTCGCATCGCGTCGCAGTCCTTCTTCGGTACCAGAAAAACACGGGAGAGGAAAACCGGTAGACCGGCTTTCACCTCCTTGACGATTCCCTGCTCGTGCATGGATGTAATCACGTCGGCCACCTCCGAAGAGACAGGCCGGCTTCGTTGACAAGAGCTGAGTGGGGGTCTGGACTTCCATCTCCAGGTTAGACCCCTCCGTGCAATCTTCCGCCCCCACGTCCCTCGTGGCCACCGAAGGGCGCAAGGGCGAAAATAACCTGTGGGAGCCCCCGAGATGAGGTGAGCGACCCTGTCTGCGAGGCGAGAAGGAGAACAAGGAGGAGACCGACCTGGAGAACCTACACATTTTTTGACGTGGAGGGTCCCCCGGTACGGTCCCTGCGGTCATAAGAGCCACGTTGACCACCCCTACCCCCCCCACCTCGCCGAAAAGGGCGGGTCACCCCATCCCCTGTCCGTCGTGCGTCTGACCCCGTCGAAGTGCGGCCGGAAGTGGAAGGCTGGCCAGCCCCTTCTCGGCGGGGATGAAAGGGAGCAGGAGCAGAAGTGCGAGGCGGAACCGACGCTCCGGCCGGCAACTTCCCTTTCCTGCGCCCTTTCTTGGCGGCAGCAGTGGCGGCAGCACCCCGAAGGGGACCGGCAGAAGGACGGGACTGCGAAGACCCTGGTCGCGACACAGCGCGTCTTTGCGTGTCGTAAGCAGGGTCCGCTGACAGAGAAGCGTAGCGTTCCCAAGCATCCTGCGCAAAAAGCCCCGATGTATATAGCTCAGAGTATAACAGACCCTGACGAATATCCAAAGGGGCTCTCCGGCAGAACGAGGACCTTACCGTCTGGCGTTGTCGAGTTGCCTCGCACAAAACCGCCTTCAGCTCGGGAACCAAAGACACCGCGAGCTGAAGGTGGATCCGCCGAACGTGGTCCAAACCCTCGCGAAGATCGCCAGGTGCAGTCGCCTCGATAAGTCGCAGGTGGTGAACAGACGTCTGGAGGGAACCTAGAAGACAAGACAATAAGTTCGCCACCCTCTGCCGCAAGGTAAAATCCCTGTCGACAGAGGACTTATCTGGGTGGGAGAAGAACGGGTTAGCAATAGCACAAATTTCAAGTTTGGGAGCGCTAATCCAGGACCAGAACTTGCCATCCAATCCGCCGACAGATACCAGAGGAGGCAAAAGCAGTGACGACTCTGGGGGAGGGACTGAAATAGATCTGTCGACGGAACGGTTGGCAAAGTCTAAGGCCTCAGCAAACCAGGCCTCCAATGGGAGAGGGTTATCGAGCACGACGGCTAAGCCAGGCTTACCGTCGTCGCACAAACCCGTCCCATAGGAGGACAGTCCCGTTAACACAGCCAGGGACTGAACATCCTGAAGGATGTCCTGGCGGCTGAAGTCTGACCAGAGCTTAGTTCGAGGAGCAGACGGGGGCTTGGGCTTCACCGAAAAGTACTGAAGGTCAGTCCTTGTCGGGTACGCCCGCACCTCCACGTCGGCCACCTGACCATCCACCCTGATCGCCCTGAACTGCATCTTATCATTTATTTGGACCGACCAGTCCAAAGGTAGGGCCCTCTCACCTGACGGGAAGTCGGTAGCACGCTCCGGGTGGGAGGCCCGCACCCCCTTCCAAACAGCCAAGGAGCCATAGAGGAGCGGCATAGTCCGCGATGGGACCTTGGCCTTTTGGATGGGGGGCAAGCGCGGACCCTGCCCTAGCAGACGGAGGACCCCCGCATGTGAGACAGTAGGGGCAACCACCTGAGCCAGGGCAGGAGCAGTACTAGCCGACGACCGGGCAGGCGGAGAAGCAGGGCGAGAAGGAATGTGGTCCACCGCAGAGGGGAGGGGGACCAAAGCAGGGGCAGGTTGGGTGAGGCGCTGAGGTTGTGTCACCGCCAAGAAGCGCGATAAGAGGGATTCTTGCATCGCCTCCAAGCGCGCGTCGAAGTGTGACACAACCCACCCCTGCATAGCCGAAAATCGATCCGAGAGAGGCGACCCCCCCGAAGATAGTTCGGCCCGCAGGGGCGAGCGTGAGCGAGAGCGAGACCCATGACACGAAACAGCAGCGTCGCGGCCCAAAGAAGGCGAGCGACGACGGCCGTGGCGGTCCTGAGGGTCTCGTTCCCGATCACTAACGCCCGAGGGGGAAACATCACCATCCCCCTCTTCCAGCGACACGTCAGCCCCCGAGAAAGGGGACCCCGAAACCTCGCTATACTCTACCGAGTCCAGCGGCGGGGTACCCTCACGGGGAGCCGGCAAGCGAAGATCAGGAATAGAAGAAGGAAGAGGAGCAGGATGACGGGAGGGGGAAGGCTGGCCGGGTGAAAGGAGGTCAGAAGGAGCCGCGGGGGGAAACAGAGCAAGGATCCCCGGGGCTGAGAGAACAGGGCGGCCCGACACCGAGGCGGAGGAGGGAGGAACCTCCACCTTGGGACGAGACCGAGAAGGAAGAAGAGGCACCGAAGCAGGAGAAGTAGGAGGAGAAGCAACTACATCCTGGCGGACCCTCCTGGACAGAGTAGAAGGAGGGAGCAGAGGGCCAGCTACAGCATGAACATCCGCGCGCGTAGAGGACAAATGAAGAGGACGTCTTTTGTGCAGGGGAAGCGGGCGGAAGGTAGTAGAGCCCCTATCCGGAGAGGCCAGGGAAGGGCGTACAGGGGCAGAGACGCTAACCCCGGCCTCAGGGCGAGAACCATGACGAGGGCGAACGGCGGAGTCAAGGTGAGCAGGAGGACGAGGAGGGGCAGTAGAGGACGAGCGACGAGGAGAGCGAGAGCGTGGACGGAGCTGGGGATCCACCCGACGATGCGACGACCGACCACGGGACTCAGGGAGGAGGGCCCGAGCAGGGAGAGGGCCAGGTAAACGGCCCCCAGACGGGTCAGGGATGCCCAGGGCGACGCGGATCCGGTCGTCAACAAAGGCCGGGGAACGGTGGCCCACAGTCCTGATGTGGTGGGAGACCACCGCCCACACAGACTGAAGGGATGCAGAGGCCACTGCCGCGTCAGAGGAACCAGGGTGATGGTCCACCACATCCACCAGGTCCATACACGGGCCACACAAAGCCGGGAGGTAGGCCGTAGAGGACACACATTGCGAATGCCGTAAGCAGGACCTGTGGCAGTCCAAGCACGGGGAGCCACAGCCCTGGCGAAAGCAAGGCATCCCACCTGCAATGGAAGAACACACACCATAAGCAGCACGTTGACGGAGTAAGTGAAGATAATGTCCAATAAAAACCAGGGAATGAGCATGGGTAAACAGGAACACACATGCAAACTGGAAGTCGTACTCACTCTAAACCGGGAGCACCGATGGAGGTGAGGAGGGCGGGTGAGGCGGAAGAGCACAAGCAGAACCTGCAAAGATGGAGAAAGTGTTAACCACCACTCAACACCTCACATGCAGGGTCCATAACACCAGGCAAGTGCATACACCAATATAGTACCAGGCAACAAGATGACACAAAAAAGGGTCACCGGGAAAGCCAACTATAACCGCAAATTTGCGGGCCAATGGAGGCATAACCGTACCGACACAACCCTCCCGCCTCACCGCGAGACCCCCCAGCGATCTCCGCAAATTTGCGGGAAGCCGAATCGTCCGTGGACCGAATCGAGCACTCCGCAAATTTGCGGGACCGGCCGAGATGGTCCGGCGCCGAAAAAGCGAGAGGAGCGTCTAGGGAATACCAACACAGGCCCAGAAAAAAGCGTCAACTCCTTATGACTCCAAGCGACGATGGCCATCAAGCTGAGCAGTGTCTTCCTTGATAATATCCTGACTCAACCGGTCAAGGGAGAGGCAAGGAAGACACACCAGGGGAGAGGAGGCACATCCCCCAGGAACCACCCCACCCACAGAGATAGAGCAAAGCCCATGAGGAGAAGTGGCAGGAAGGGTGGTTCGGCACAAACAGGGGCCCCCGTAGGGTACCCCAGGATTGGGCAAAAGGGAATGAAAGGATGGAGGTGAAAACAGTAAGGGAACACAAAAACCAGTAAATGAAACTGGCGAGAAAAAGGGTGGCCTAGCCGTGAGGAGAGAATGTGTCAGGGGCGAAAAACCCTGTGGTGTGAGGGAGAGGCCCCCGTGGGGTACCCCTGGATATCACGAACCACCAAGCGCCCAGGCCCTTGAGACACAGTGAAGGCTCGAAAGGGGGGACTCGGGAATAACGCTAATAATGCGGCCGACACAAACCCTACAAACAGCACCGCCACCACGAAATCTCAGATTGTGAACCAACTGTACACCTAGGCTATGAAAATATGAAAACTCATAGGGCATAGCAATTCCTGAATGAGAAACAAGCTAGGCTAAAATAAGCTAAACTATGCCCAGACTAACAGGAAAAAAGAATATGAAAAGAGAAAGGAATGAAAAACACATACGAGGAACGCCAGGCGCCCCCGTACCTTCGGTAGCTATTTCCACACGCGTCTCCATTAAACACACTGAGGAGCCCATTTACGTGTGTCCTAGATCACGTAACATCTGTCTAACAAAAAGAAGGCCAGAAAAGCCGAAACGAACCTAAAACAGGGTGAATTGAAGGAGCACAACAAAAGCGGACTCAACAATGGCGACGCGTGAAAAAATGATAACAAGAGAGGGTCGCTCATGCGCACGTTCGACAGGGATCGGCGCATGACGGAACACGGGATGGGCCTTGAGCGGTAACTAAGGTAAACCCCTTTTTCTTCTCTTCTATACTTTTTTCACCTTCGGTGGTAGTTTTGGTTAATGTACAACGTCTCCTAGAGCAAGATAAGGAGTAGACTCTAGACGTTTTCTTTTTAACCGCGGTTGGAATGACGACATAGCAGTCAAAATAGACAAGTCGTCATTGCAATTAGGTTAATAGCCTTGACGTTGGATTTGCCAAGACTACTAACAAATTGCAAAGTTCCATTTTCGTGCCAAGTCCAGATCTATTGTAGTCTATGGCACATCGTTTAACAATTTGCATCAGTAAGAGCATGGAAGGTGCATTTTTGTTTCGTGTTTTTTTGTTCTTTCTATATTGATGAGGAAGACAAAAGGCAGAACTGCCTGTAACGAGTTCCTCCCCCAGTTGAGTGACATGGCCAAAATCAAGGAACATTCGAGCCAAAATGCCTGGACACACGGAGTTTGAAGCAATTTAAGTCATAGGAAGAGGGGAATATGGATTAAGGGAGAGCGTTTCAGAGCATAGCTGTTGAATAGAAGAAGGTTTGAGAATATAGTTTCACTTTTGGATTGGAGAGCTGCACAGAGTAGGGATGGGATTGTGTTACAAGACGGGTGCTACGTACTCTACGTAGAGGAGGTGGTATACACTGATAGAGCTCTGAGGAACATTGATTATTTTAATAGCGGTAGAATAGCGAGAGAGATGCAACACTGCGGCGAAGAGAGAGAGAGATTGCAAAGAGTCAGTGAGTGGATTTGAGTTAATGATACGATTTGTATTGTTAATTATAATAATTAATGAGCTTGACTTGTATATTTTGCCAGAAATTCGGTACAACGTTATCTAAATTATAGTTGTGTTGAACAGGGGTTATATTTTCAAACCAAACTTAAAATACGCCGAATTAACCTAACAATTTTTGTTTTTACCTAACCTAACCTTATAATGTATATATATATTATATATATATACTGTATACAGGTATGTACTGTATATATAATATATGAAGGCATATACAAAACTATATTGAGGTAATTAAATCAATATATATATATATATTGCTTTAATTGCCTCAATATAGTGTTGCATATGCCTTCAAAATGCTCCTAGACATGCTCATATTTCGAAATTTTTCTCGGGGGGGCTTATAGCGGCCCCCCATACCCCCCAGCTGCAGAGGCTCGCTATGCTCGCCCCCCACCCCCCCATCCATAGGGGCGCAATTCCAGTGCTTGCCCTAGGCGCTATGTTCACTAGATACGCCCCTGCTCGGGGCTGTTCGGCCAGGCAGCTTAGGGAACAACAACAACAACAACGCTAAACCCCAGAGCCGCATATGGTGCGTCGCAGTTAATTACTCCGATCCTATGGCACCTAGAGGGCTCAGATTTGTATAGGAACTGCGTAAGTATCCCACACAACAATGCCGATGGTTGAAAACCCTCAAAGTCCAACTGCGTGCGCGTGAGCGCACAAAAGCTTGTTTTTGCATGTTTTTCCCTACCCATTTCCCCATGTTAATTCTGACTTTCGGGCGACCCATAGGACCCCTCAATGACCTAGGGCAGTGGTCAGCAATCCTTAATGCTAAAAGAGCCATTTTTGTTTAAGTTTCATAAAAATATGTACGGTCAGAGCCGCACTACAAAAAACTTGGTCTCATAAACCGAAATCTACAGTACAGTACTTCAGAAATAAGAGAATATACCCTACTTGTGAACTAAACAAATTATAGTGATATTGTTCAATATACAGTACTGTACTTGTATTCACAAGCTTAGGAAAGACATGTCACATTTCTAGAAATAACGATTGATACCTATAGATCTTTTCGAAGTTGAATTACAAAATCTAATGTTGCATTGAATGTGTTATATGATGCTTTCGTTTTGAAGGAAGACTTATTATTTCTGAAGCTTCAAGAGCCACACAAGTGTCCTGCAAGAGCCACATGCGTCTCTTGAGCCACAGGTTGCCGACCCCTGACCTAGGGGATTGTTGTTGTTTTTTTTTTCCTTCATTTCTAACCCATTCCAGGTGTTTTCTGGAAAACATTTTTTTTTTTACAACCTGCTGGTCCTGGAGTGTACATTTATATTATATTGCCTGGTGCTCAGTGGGTTAAAAAACAAAGATCAGTACAAAATGATAGGCTCAAGTGGTGGAATAAAGACATTGTGGATTGTCTGCTTGCTAAAAAGAATGTTCATGATAGATTAAAAATCTCTGATACCCATGAAAATAAAGTTATATTTGTAGATCTACGACGCAAAGCCAAAAAGTTAATAAAACAAAGTAAAAACACACTTGAATTACATGTTGCAAATCAAAGTAAAACAAACCCAAAAGAATTTTATAGTTACATCAGGAAGAAGAAAGTAGTGACTTCAACGATTGGACCGTTAGTAGATGAGAAAGGAGAGTACACTAAAGATGAAGCAAAAATGGGTAACGCTCTCAATACCTTCTTTGCATCAGTTTTTACAACAGAAGACCTTAATAATACACCTACAGCATCGCCGATTCAGATTGATAATTCTGATGTTCTAAGCAATATCACTATTACAGAGAGAGAAGTATTGAAATGTTTAGATAAACTCAAGGTAAATAAATCGCCTGGACCTGATACAATCTCACCCAGAGTTCTAAAGGAAGCTAAGGATGAGCTCTCCAAACCACTGACATTGCTATTCAAGAAATCCTTGCAGTCTGGATCTATGCCTGATCAGTGGAAGCTCGTCAACTTAACACCGATATTTAAAAAAAGCAGCAAATCCTTACCTAGTAACTATCGTCCAATTAGCTTAACCTCAGTTGTATGTAAAATGCTAGAAACACTCATAAGAGACAGACTCGTAAATCACTTGGAGGAAAATAATATACTTAAAGATACTCAACACGGCTTTCGTAACAAACGTTCCTGCTTAACAAACCTCTTAGACTTCTTCCATGATATCCTCAACCTCTATGATGAGAGTAAAGCTGTAGATATTATATACAGTACCTTGATTTTCAAAAGGACTTTGACAAAGTTCTCCACAAACGTTTACTGCTAAGACTAAAAGCGCATGGAATACAAGACAGTGTGTTGAAATGGATAGAAAATTGGCTCAGCGACAGAAAGCAAAGAGTAGTCATAAACGGTAAGGCATCTAAATGGACCAATGTAAGTAGTGGGGTACCCCAGGGATCGGTACTAGGACCAATTCTCTTTCTAATTTACATCAACGACATAGATGAGGGTCTCACCTATACAATCTCAAAGTTTGCTGACGATATAAATATTGCAAATAGCGTACTCTCAAAAGAACAAGTTGAAGATATGCAACACAATCTAGATAAGTTGTCATGTTGGGCCCAAATTTGTCAAATGAGTTTCAATGCGGATAAATGTAAAGTACTACATATCGGAAACCGAAATGAGAAAGCAAACTATTCGATGAATGGCACTCAGCTTAAGAGTGTACAGAGAAACTGATTTGGGAGTAACAATATCGTGTAACCTAAAACCGAGTCAACAATGTTCAGAAGTTGTTAAACCCATTGGCTGCGGGAGACTTTCGGGAACGCCATGGCAATTTACAGCAATTTCCAAGCTTTTAACCCTTCATGCCCGGGCAGCATTTTAAAAGGACGCACCTTGCAAAGGCCCGGAGCCTTTTAAAATCTGTATGCTTGAAAGCTTCCCTAAGCGTGCTTTGAAAGCCGCGCGGCGAAATGTTTGTAAACAAAGCCGATCGGAGCGCCGCCAAGCCTCAGCAAGAAGAAGAAGAAGTCCAACCGTGTCCGCCATTACCAGTTAGAGCGAAAATTAGTCTTCCAATGTGTCCGATATTGCTAAATCAGCGGCAAAACAGACAAAACTCTCTCCACGGAAATCGCCATCACACCTGAACCAGTTGACCTAGAGAGCTCTACTCAATGCCAGTCTGCAGATACAAGTATGGGCTACATTTTGAGATTTGTGTGAAATTTCTAGCAGTTAAAAAAACAAAAATAGGCCTATGTTTACATACAACGTTTTTTGGCCAGATCGCCCGGATAGGACTATCGACCTCTATAAATGCTGCCCGGGGAGAAAGGGTTAAAGCCGTAGAAATTGAGTGTCAGTGGGCGGGAGCGCGAGGGACCCACCTCCGACCCCCAGCACGTCAGTCCGTGCACTGAGACCCCAGCCGCGGGTCTCAGCAGTGCTGCCAAAAGCAAAAATAGCGCTATATTGCTCATAAATAGCGAGTTTTCCCCAATGTCTATGGTAGCGCTGCGGGTGAACCCCGCGAGCTACGAAGCTCATTCGAGTGTCATTTTGAAGCTATTTTCGTATAGTTTTCGGCTAAATACATTTCATTTCATGCAGACACTTGATTAATCATTCAGGATCGAGTGCCTAAATATGCCCTAAATAGCCCAAATATGCCCGCAGACTCTTATGAACGTGTCAGTGGAATTCGTTCAATTTCATTTATATTTGGCACACTTATAGGGGACCTAAAAACTAAGAAATTTCCAAAATTGTAATTATCTAGGACAATTATTTTTTGAGTTAGGTGAGAATTAGTGTGTAAATTTAATGACTTTTTGTAAAATCCAACGCTCATTTAAATGTTGTTGCTTGATTGTTTCAATGCATTGGGGGTACTAACAATAGGTGTAGTTACAATATATCTGCCTTACTTTTTCCATTTTTGATCTAATTTTGCAATGAGGGAGTTTGCAATTAGGTACAAATTAGGTGACAAATGTCTCGGGTTGCTGTGTCGAAATGGTTAAGAAATTAAAAAAAATGGAGCTAGTTTATTGTAGGGAATTTTATGCCCTTTCCAATGACACCAGAATCATTGTTGTAGCATGTTTGGTTGCGTCAGAGTTTCGCCGACAAGTGAACTTTCTTACGTGAGGTACTAAGGCACGAGAGCTGTTGCAAGCCAGCCGGCCAGCCGCACCCTACCTCTCTCGCGGCTTGGACCACACTGCTCTTTCTCCTCCACCACCACCACACCCTTCGTTGCTACCAGGGTTGAGTACCAGATACTGCTAGGAAAAATATCTAAGAAGGTCATATTTTCACCAAAAAATCATTGTTTTCATATTTTTTTTTTGCAATTCCGAAACCAATAAAGCATTTTCTACGCGTCTGTACGCGTCTGCGCCCGCGAAAGTTTGAAACTAGCCCAGAAATAAAATGCTTCCAGACTGAATATCACCTCAGGACTTTCACTGATGACAGAGGGATGGGTGATGATGCCATATATCGGGTTGCGAAATATTGCCGTTCTGAGTACTTTCATGAGAGTATGCCCGGTCGACGCCCTTAAGAAAGCAAACAACATCTTACAGTTTCTTACAGTAGATCCTCTGGAAAAAGGCAAACTAGGCCTGTGTATCCAGCTCAATGCCAGTACTTGCACTGCTGCGGTCGTTCACGGTGTTGGCGGCGGCGGTAGCAGACGCAACATTTTTACTATTCTGTATTTTTGCTTTATAATCAAACTTCAAATCTTGTCTTCCCCATGCTTTATCAAGATTACTTTCAAACTTCCTTATTAATTCGGAATCGACTACATACTGGGGCAGTGCGTTCTACTCATATCACTCTATCACAAAATGAGTTCTTTGCCTTTTCAAGCCTATTTCTTTCTTTGTAAATTTTCTTAGTGTCCTCTCGTTCTTGTTCCCTCCCGCATCAAGAAGATACCTTCACACACATCCTCATCATACATTCCTGACACTATCTTAAAAGTTTCTATCATATCCCCTCTCTTTCTCCTATATGCCAGTGTCGGAAGCCCCAGTGTCCTCAACCTCTGCTCATAGCCCGCGTTCTTCAACGTTGGTACTAGCTTGCTAGCTCTCCTCTGCACTTTCTCCACTGCTTCTATATCCTTTACCATATATGGAGCCCATACCTGGTTCGCATATTCCAGGTGCGGCCTAACCAGCGCTGTATAGAGATTCCTGAATATTTCTTCGTGAAGTGACACAAATATCCTCCTTATCAGCCCTACAATTCTTTTGGCTTTGTTTATCTTTTCCGCTAAATGTTCTGAGAAATTTAACTTATTGTCTATCACTACTCCTATATCCTTTTCTGCATTAACTTCCTCCATCGCTTCATACATACTGTATCCTACCTTGTCTATCTTGCTTGTCCCAATCCGCATGTACTTACATTTTTTTGGATGAAAAGGCATTAACCAATGCTCAGACCATCCCTTCATGCCCTCCACACCTCCTTGAAGCAAACCCACATCTTCCTTACTCCTCACTCTTCTATACAGCTTAGTGTCATCCGCATACAGGTATATCTCCCTTCCATTAGTTATAACTTCAGGTAAGTCGTTGATAAATATAACGAACAGTAGTGGTCCCAACACAGATCCCTGAGGTACCCCACTTGTAATTTCCCTCCACCCCGAGCCTATTCCATCTGTCTCCTAGCTTTCAGGAAGGCTTCTATCCATTTCACACATTTCTCCCCTATATTATAGCTTCTAACTTTCTCTATTAACCTTTTATGTGGGACCTTATCGAAGGCCTTCATAAAATCGCAATATACCACGTCTATAACATCACCATCCTCCAGAATTTGCATCCAATCATCTACCACCTTAATTAGCTGTATTACTGTCGACCTCCCCGACAAGAATCCGAACTGTCTCCCACTGAAAAGTTGGTTTGATTTCATATGCTCCATTATTCCTTCTCTAATTACCGTTTCCATTAGTTTACACACAACACTTGTCAAAGTGACTGGTCTATAATTTCCTGGGTCATTTCTCTTTCCTTTCTTAAAAATAGCTGTTATGTTCGCCTCTCTCCAGTCCATTGGGATTTGTCCTGTATTAAAAGATACCTCAAATAACATTTTTAATGGCACAACTAACATCTCACCTCCTTCCTTTATGATTATTGGGTGTATCCCATCCGGTCCCGGGGACTTACTTCTGTTAATTTTTTCTATAGCCCTTCTTATTCTAGCATGGGAAAACTCTATTAGTTCTAGTGCCAGTGCCTGTTTGATGGGAATAGTAGGCACTGCATCATCCGACTCTACTGTTAGTACCTCTCCAAAGTATTTCCCCAGCACCTCTGCTTTCTCCTTATCAGTTTCTGCTCTATTCCTACCATCCAATTCTCTTACCAGTTCTGGGATACCTACTCTTCTTGTTAACTTTTTCTGAATGTACTTCCAGAATATTTTTGGATTATCCTTCACGTTTTTTGCGATCTGTCTCTCCCTCTCCTCCACCCCCCTCCTTGTCTCCCACCTTATTTTATTGTTTATTTGTCTACGTTCCAAATCCACTTCTTTAGCTTTTATACTAGACCCCCTGTTCTGTTTTAACACTTTTAGTCTATCGTTTCGTTTCTTTCTTCTTATCAGTGTACAAAGCTTTCTTTTCATTGGTAATTCTGGGTTCGTTCTTTTCCTCAATTTTGTTTTATCCTTATATTCCCTTACTGGTACACATTTGGATATAGCATTCTCCAGTTTGACTCTAATCTTCCTCCACATTCCTTCATATAATTGGCTTTATAAGCAGGTCATTTGAGCATAAATCCAAAGAAGTTATCCTAACTCTTTACAATTCCTTAGTCCGCCCTCTTCTGGAATACTGCATTCAATCCTGGTGCCCTTATTACCAAAAAGATATAAAGCTAGAACAAGTTCAACGTAGAGTTACCAAAATTATATTTAGCCTAAAAAACAAACCATACAAGGAGAGTCTTAGAGAATTAAATCTAGTTCCTTTAACCCAGCGCAGATTAACCCATTCCCTGCGGGAGACGTTCCGGAACGCGTGGCAATTTACGGCAAATTCCAGGCTTTAAAATCCTGTAAAATCCATAGAAATCGAGTGTCAGTGGGCGAGACCGCGAGGTGCCCACCTCCGACTATCAGCACGTCCAGCCGTGCATTGAGGCAAATTGAGGTCCCAGACCAGGGTTTCAGCAGTGTTGCTAATAATTGCGAGTTTTCTCCAATGTCTATGGTAGCGCTGCGGGTGAACCCCGCGAGTTAGGAAGCTCGTTCTAGTGTCATTTTGAAGCTATTTTCATCTAGTTTTCAGCAGAATACATTTCATTAATGCAGACACTTGATTAATTATTCAGGAGTGCTTAAATATGCCCTAAATAGCCAAAATATCCCCGCAGAGAAAGGGATAAGAGGCGACTTAATTCAAGTGTTCACAATCAGTGGCGGATCCAGGGGGGGGGGGGGCCGCCCCCCCCTTAGTGACTAAAATTGCGCCCTTACATCTGATATATATATATATATATATATATTTTTTTTTTTTTTTTTTTTTTTATATTCCAACTTACTCCCTCTCGGGCATAGGCTGAGAGCCTGGACATTCACAGCTGTACAATGAGCAGTGAAGCCTGTGAGGTCTTGTTCCAGTCTAGGGAGTGAGGCATGTGAAGCATGTAGAGTACAACGAGCACCTGCCATCTTGCCTTCACATGAGGCACGGTGCTCACTCATGGTCCGAAGTGACCCCATCTCTGAAGCCACCTCGTTCCCGTGCTTCACTGTCTCACTCCCTACACTCGGACACTCACTCTTACACACACAACGCACCTGTTGAGCAGCTAACTCACCAGGCATTGTACCCCTATAGCATATTTTGAATATGGGAATATTCATACAGTGCTATTTAATCAGGGAATAATGGGGAATAATTTAATCAGGGAATAATCATATATAATAATATATGGATGGAGTTATGAAAGAAATACTATCAAGAGCAGTGGATGTTGGTGTATCGCTGAAAAGGGAGGGAATTGAGTGGAAGCTACCTATACTGCTGTTTGCGGATGATACAGTTCTGATGAGTGATAATGAATGGGAGTTGCAGGGTCTGGTAAATGAGTTTGGAACAGTGTGCGAAAAACGGAATTTGAAGGTAAATACGGGGAAGAGCAAGGTTATGGTCTTCGAAAGGGGTGAAGTCACAGAGTGTGAGGTGAAGCTGAACGGTCAGGCTATGGAGATCGTCAACTCTTTTAAGTATCTGGGCAGTGTGTTGAGTAAAGATGGGACTATGGATGAAGAGGTGCGGGAGAGGGTACAACAGGGGAAGAGGGTTGTAGGAACGCTAAAAGCAGTAACAAGAAATAGGGTGGTCAGTATGGAAGTGAAGAAGTCCTTGCATGACAGTGTGGTAATCCCGACACTGACTTACGGAAGCGAAGCATGGACGTTGGTTGAGAGACTCAGACCAAGAGTGAGAGCAGTGGAAATGAATTACTTAAGGAGTGCGTGCGGAGTTACATGGAGGGATAGACAGACTAATGAGGAAGTAAGAAGGAGGTGTGGTGTGGAGGTAGATGTGCTGGAAAGTGTGAAAAGGAACAACTTGAGATGGTTCGGCCATATGGAACGTATGGAAAGCGAGAGAATGACTAAGAGGGTGTATGAGAGCGAGGTGGAGGGACAGAGGGGGAGAGGTAGACCGAATATGAGGTGGAAGGATGGAGTGAGGAAGTACATGAACGAAGGTGGTGCTGGTTGGGGGGAGGGGCGTCGACTGACTGGGGACAGAGGTGCATGGGGGCGGTTCGTTCGTGGCCACCCCTTCGGGGATCACGGCGTCAGGCAATAGATAGATAATGAGGGTATTTTATTAGCGTTTTCGGTGGGCTTTGTGGTAATGCACTGATACTAGGTACAGCACAAATTCCATCCCAATAATATCTTCCCATTGATACATCGGGATTTGAACCCGGGACCTTTGGATTACCAGGCCAGTGGCAAGACCACTCCGCCACACCTCCCCTCTGCATATACTGCATTTTATCTGAAATACAATACATATAAAGAATATTGTGTGAATTATGGCGCCCCTCATGTATATCACCCCCCCCCCCCCCCCCTTAAGCCTGAGCTGGATCCGCCACTATTCACAATCATCAAAGGCATCGACAATATGAACTGTAGTAAGTACAGTACTTCACTATCGACCAAGCTAATTACACGCGGGGAAACGGTTGCAAAATTATTGGTAAATCTTTTAACTCACACGAATCTAAGAATTTCTTCTTCAATCGAGTTGTAAACTTGTGGAATGGGCTTCCCCAAGACGTTATAGACTGCAGCACCATTGATTCTTTTAAACTTCGCCTGGACAAATAGCTTAGCCTCAAACCCGCGACTAACTGCGTTTGTAAATTAATAACTATATTTTATTCCCCCCTCAGATTCATCAAGGATTATTGCGTATATATATTACTAAGACATTACTCTTTTTTTCCGAAATACTGTACAGTATAATTATGAAAGACCACGTATAACTGTGTTATGTTACTAACCCATCTGTCTCCTACTAACTTCCTAATCCTGCCACGGACATAAGTTCCAGGGCAGTAGTTCCCATTCCAATTTTCCCTTACCCACTCTTAACCTCTGAAGTGCGCATGGGGGTAATTGGAAACGTCCCCCTGTGCTGACGTATTTGAGGTGTTTCCGTCACTAAAATATTCATTGTGCCATTAATAGCATTAATACTTATCCATATGCACCTATTATGGGTTGATTATAAAGGTATTAACCTGAAACAACAATAAAACGAGTGAAAACAGCGTTTGGATGGTCAAAATCGGAGATATAGCCCGCGAGTTGTATAATGTATGGGTGAGGCAATCTGCTTTCCCGCCAATTTCCCCCAAGGCCACTGAGACACAGTCGATCGATACTCTCTCTCTCTCTCTTGCACTCGCTTGCTATCAGTGATGACCACACCCTCCAATCGGATTTCTAATGTTAGCACGAAAATATACCTCAGAATAAGGGAATAACAGGGAAAATAGGTGATAACTGAAGGAGAGGAGGAAAGTGGGGAAGGAGGGGAGGTAGAGGACTGAGATTTTGCATGGCCCAGGGGCCAAAAAAAAAAAAAAAAATTTTTTTTTTTTTTTTCGATGTCAAAAGTTGATTTTTTTTTTCTCTGACTCTTAACCTCTGAAGTGCGCATGGGGGTAATTGGAAACGTCCCCCTGTGCTGACGTATTTGAGGTGTTTCCGTCACTAAATATTCATTGTGCCATTAATAGCATTAATATTATCCATATGCGCCTATTATGGGTTGATTATAAAGGTATTAACCTGAAACAAATAAACGAGTGAAAACAGCGTTTGGATGGTCAGATTCGGAGATATAGCCCGCGAGTTGTATAATGTATGGGTGAGGCAATCTGCTTTCCCGCCAATTTCCCCCAAGGCCACTGAGACACAGTCGATCGATACTCTCTCTCTCTCTCTTGCACTCGCTTGCTATCAGTGATGACCACACCCTTCAATCGGATTTCTAATGTTAGCACGAAAAAATACCTCAGAATAAGGGAATAACAGGGAAAATAGGTGATAACTGAAGGAGAGGAGGAAAGTGGGGAAGGAGGGGAGGTAGAGGACTGAGATTTTGCATGGCCCAGGGGCCAAAAAAAAAAAAAAAAAAAAAAAAAAAAAAATATAAAAAATTTTTTTTTTTTCGATGTCAAAAGTTGATTTTTATTTTCTCTGACTCTTAAGAGGGGAAACTCTTAAGAGTCTCCCCGCAGCTCCCGGGTTAAGAGTCTCCCCGCAGTGCGCCGGGGGAACTCTTAAGAGTCTCCCTGCAGCTCCCGGGTTAACCACTGTTTGGACACTTGATCCTCAGTGTTTTGGAGGACAAGCAACCTAGAGGGGTCACTAGACCTGTTGTTGCTTGATTTCCTTTGTACTCCTTTCTTATATTGCTCTTAAATATGTGAAGTGGATGGAGGCCTTCCTGAAGGATCGAAGACAGAGGGTACTGGTGAATGGAATAGGCTCGGGGTGGAGGGAAGTTACAAGTGGGGTACCTCAGGGATCTGCTTTGGGACCACTACTGTTTGTTATGTTCATTAACCCGGGAGCTGCGGGGAGACTCTTAAGAGTTCCCCCGGCGCACTGCGGGGAGACTCTTAAGAGTCAGAGAAAAAAAAAATCAACTTTTGACATCGAAAAAAAATTTTTTATTTTTTTTTTTTTTTGTATTTAATTTTTTATTTTGGCCCCTGGGCCATGCAAAATCTCAGTCCTCTACCTCCCCTCCTTCCCCACTTTCCTCCTCTCCTTCAGTTATCACCTATTTTCCCTGTTATTCCCTTATTCTGAGGTATATTTTCGTGCTAACATTAGAAATCCGATTGGAGGGTGTGGTCATCACTGATAGCAAGCGAGTGCAAGAGAGAGAGAGAGAGTATCGATCGACTGTGTCTCAGTGGCCTTGGGGGAAATTGGCGGGAAAGCAGATTGCCTCACCCATACATTATACAACTCGCGGGCTATATCTCCGATTTTGACCATTCAAACGCTGTTTTCACTCGTTTTATTGTTGTTTCAGGTTAATACCTAATAGGCGCATATGGATAAGTATTAATGCTATTAATGGCACAATGAATATTTTAGTGACGGAAACACCTCAAATACGTCAGCACAGGGGGACGTTTCCAATTACCCCCATGCGCACTTCAGAGGTTAACAACTTACCTGAATTTATTACAAATGGAAGTCAGATATATTTGTATGTAGATGACAGCAAGCTATATAGAAGAGTGAGGAGTAAGGAAGATGTGGGTTTGCTTCAAGGAGATGTGGAGTGCATGAAGGGATGGTCTGAACATTGGTTAATGCCTTTTCACCCGAAAAAATGCAAGTACAGTGCGTACTCCAATTTTGCGTGTTCTGATTTTGCGAAACACCAATTTTGCGACCGAGACCCCAAGAATGCCATTGTTGATGAAAACCTAATTTTGCGATGTAACTCTACTTTTGCGGGTGGCGCCGCAAGAAAGTGGGGCTCTCCGCACTAGTTTTCGGGGGGGAGGGATGGCCGGGCCACCCAAGCCTCGGACACCCTCCCTCCATCCCCGCAAGCCCAGCCATCTTTCGAGTCTAGGTAAATACTCAATTGCTCATTTAATTTGATTTTCTCAAGGATAATGATAATGTCTTATGTTTTTCTGTATTTTTCTTTATTGTGAGATGTATAATTACATGTATGTGTGTACAAACAAAGCAAATAAATGACGGAAATCACGAAAAATTGGGCCGTCACTGATGAAATGTCGACCATATTCATTTTTCCCCATAAGGTTAGTTAATCCAATTTTGCGAATTCCACTTTTGCGGCCCGCAATGTCGGCCAATTTCTCGCAAAATTGGGGTAAGCACTGTACATTCGGATTGGGATAAACAAGTGTTATGACCTACCGTAACCAGTAGCAGCAGGACCCTCAACTCCTCAATACATTAATCAATACATGGTTGAAATAATTATCTTGGTGAAATACAGGTATCATGGAGACAAGAAAATACTCACTTCTTACTGTCACCTACTATAAAGCTGAGGCATATTATAAATCGCTGGTCAGTCCATCATAATCAATGCATATCAAAGGTAGCCTACAAATCGAAAGTCAAAGATAACAATTTAACATAAGTGCAAAGACAGCAAGGCAATGGGCACATATTTGGAATACAGTATATAATACAAACCAGGGGTGATGGCTCTCTCTATCCCCTATTAATCACCTATGACATTTCAAATTAATTATATTAAGGCAACACAAAATATCTGACAATGTATGATAACATTGATATTAATAGATTATAACATCGCCCCAAATCTACCAGTCAAACCTATGAGATGGCTCAGAGAGAGAGAGCGAGTAATAATAATTAACCCTTGTCTAGCGGGATGTTTTGGGCTCATTTGGGCATATTCAGGCCCTCCTGAATGATCAATCAAGTATCTGCATGAAAAGAAATGTATTCAGCAAAAAACTAGGCGCTAAAAGCTTAAAAATGAGACCAGAACGAGCTACGTAGCACTCGTGGTTCTCTTGCAGTGGTGCCACGAACATGGGAGTTTAGCGTATAGCGGTATATTTTTCCCAGCTATGCTCACTACTGGCTACACTGCCGGCCTCTCGAGAACACAGGGAACATGAGTTAATGGGCGGCGGTAAGCCCTGGGAGTCGGCTGTCTGGCCCGCTGCACTCCCGGCCATTTGCACTCGATTTTAACCCTTTAAAAGCCTTAATAATGCTCCTAACTTGCTGCAAATTGGTGCACGACTTAAGTCGAGCGCCGCCAATAAGGGGTTAATAATAATATTTATTCAGTTAGCATTTTACAATGTTGGTACCACATAATATGTTACAAATATGACATGTAGGCCTACCAGCTTTGCATAATTCCAACTAAGGATAGCCCAATAAGGCCGTTAGGCGTATTTCCATTGGGGTCCATCTGTCAAATTGCAGAATATAAACAAATATATTTTCGCTCTCCCCTCATCTCTTTATAATTTAATCATATTACAATCATTATCAATAGTCATAATAAACTATACTGTATCATTAATATGGTATAGTTAAAATATACATATTAGGAGATAATTGCCTGTTTTTCAAAACAAAAAAGCTGGGTCAAATTGGATTTTCGGTCACGTATGTATTTTTTGTATTATAATCCTTTTTCTAATCAGTTCCTTCATTGATTAGTGTATTTTAAGGTGTTTTTCCTTCTACAAATAATGTTTTACCCATTATTTTGCAATACTAAAACATGCCCCCTAAAACTATATTCTGTCATTACCCTAATCTAACAACCTAACCTAACCTGCGGGCTGCCGCCCCCAGACTCTCGCAGGGTAAGCATTGATATAGAATATGACAAAATACTAAAAATATGGACACAAATGTGAAAAAATTAGTTCTCAGCTGATCCAAGATGGCCGCCATTTTTCCTTCCACCCTTATTTAACCCACAAAGTCTAAGGACAAATAATTTAATATGCAGGGTAAAGACATATATTGCGGTGACTAATACTCTATGACAAGGCTATAGTACACATTTACTGTAGAACATTATATCCCATACGTGACCGAAAATCCAGTTTGTCCAAAAGCTGTTTGGTCCACAGTGTCTGAAAAATGTGCTTATAGTTAGCAATGTAAGCATTCATGTTGGGGATGAACCCTCTGGCCCTCATCTATGGCATCTGATCCCCGCCACCTTCTCCCCGGATGTTAGCCCTAGTGGGGATCAGATGCCATACTCATCCGTAGCACCCTCTCAATTTTAAGCGCCTCCCAAGAGGTATTTCACGCTACTCTGCTAGGCTCTAGACCGTAGTGCGTTAGTCAAGAGCTTAGTCCCATATAACTGACCCTCCATCATGTTATTAGAATGAATTATAATAAAATAATTAAAAAGGAGGCTACTTAGTTATAGCAACCAAATAATATATAAATCTAGAGTTAATTACTTTCCAAATGTTTCCATCCGACGAAGCGACGTATTTGTATGCATCCAGCAGAGGTTGCAGCTCGTTGGGGTCAACTGAGCCGCCTGTATATCCTCCCTACGGTGGTCTGTGGCAGAGTTTATTGGGTCAGTCCTTCCATCAAGAACATTGGCACTCTTAATTTCGGTAAAAAAACGCGCCTCAAGATGCGACCAATGTGGCTCACGTGAGTTGGCAACAATGTCATAAAAAGTTATTACGGCGATAATGTACAACTATTTTGACCTCCGTGAATTGCTTGTGCCCAATTAATAGCAAGGTGAGATTCAGTTTAAAGTAGTTCATGAAAGTAAGAGTGCAACAACTACACAATTGGCCATATAAAACATGGGTAAATCTCCAGATTAGGTCCAGTAATGTTTGCTAGGCCTATTGTCTGGAGGAGATGGACGCCACTTTCCGAGAAAAAAATAATATTATATAGCCTATAGCCTATAGGTTTATAGCCTATACATCTGGCTGTGCTTCTACAGTTATGTAGATCATAAAATTGCCAAAGTTAAAAGTTGTCACTAACATAACCTGGGGGCTGCTGCCCCCTGCCCCCACTGGGCTTAGCATTTATAGGCTAGGCTAGATGACCTAATTAGGCTAATACTAATCATGGTGGAAAAGTAAAAACAAAAGTTAAGGAAGTATTCGGGCATAGGCCTAGGCCTACCCCCGCCTTGTTTACACTACTCACAATCATGTTCCCATCCAGCCTATTTAGACTCTAAATAGACGGGAACATGATTGTGAGTAGGCTAGTGGGACAATATAAAGATGATGTAATTAAATTCATACATCGATTTTATCGTGGCCTACAGGTTTCTTATACCATGTATTTCATTCCTATATGTGTCTAAATGCGCGTAAAAATGTATTACTGATCCTGGAAAAAACAAAGGTCAATATACAGGAGGCGCTACAATATAGGTAGCAAAATTCTAATGGTAGTTTTGGGTTCCTATCATCATATGCTTCATTTCTATATACTTGTTATCCCCGGGGAAAACAAAAAAAATCTTGGGTTTTTTATTTTTTTATTGGATTTTTTTTTATTTTTTTTATTAACCTAACCAAAAAAACCTAACCTAACCTAACCTAAATGTATTTGGGGGCTATTAGGTTAGGTTAGGTTAGGTTTTTTGGTTAGGTTAATGACCAAAATAAAAAATCCCAAGATTTTTTTTTTTTTCCCTGGGGATAAAAGGTATATACAAATGAAGCATATGATGATAGGAACCCAAAACTACCATTAGAATTTTGCTACCTATATTGTAGCGCCTCCTGTATATTGACCAAAACAAAATATCCTCTATATCGCCTACGTCGCAAGAGGCGGGTGGCTTTGTTTACATCCGCCGCGAAGAAGAAGAAGCGTTGGTGAAAATTTGGTTTTTGCCCCCTACTGTTTGAATATAGGGCCTATGACGATTTCAATAAATCTTGGGGGGGGGGGGCTAGCCCCCCCCCCTCTACATATTTTGTATCCAACGGCAAACGGTTATGGCCAAATAGTTATTTTTCGCGAGTGAAGGGACGTGTTTTTAGATTGTTGTATAATGGGTAAATATGCATTTACGCCTATTTTCACACATTAAAACACCCTTACACAACTCTAAACTACATAAAAACAATCGAAACGATTTTTTAGCAATTTAATTACATCATCTTTAAATTGACCGGCTAGTGTAAACAAGGCGGGAGGTAGACCGTAGGCCTATGCCCGAATACTTCCTTAACTTTTGTTTTTACTTTTCCACCATGATTAGTATTAATTAGGTCATCTCCTAGCCTAGCCTATAAATGCTGAGACCATTGGGGGTCTGGGGGCAGCTGCGCAGCAGCCTCCAGGTTAGTTTAGTGACAACTTTTAACTTTGTCAATATTTTAGACTGCCAAGGGATACAATAATAGCCTAGCTCAAAGCGGCAACCCCGCTTTTAGCATTAACCCTCCAGCCCCGGCTATTGTATTCTATAATTTCCCCGAAACCCGGGGGTTTTGGCCGAAAAACGTCTACGCATAGGCTACCGTATCTTTGTTATTTTGACTGCTTCCGCATTCCCGCGGCGATATCAGCCACTTATCATTACTTTTCACTACTTAACAATAACATACAGGCACACACGAACAAGGACGCCTCTCCTTCTTGTGGTCGGAGATGCGCGGCGTCGGTCCAACCGGCTGTTGTTTACATGCGTCGGACGGACGGCTTTCAAAACAAGCTTACAGGCTTTCAAGCTGCCGGAGCCTCAGAGCCCTACCGGGTTCCGTTGGGGGTATTTGTTATGGGTGCCTCAGAGCCCTACCGGGTCTGAGGGGTTAACCTAACCAAAAAACCTAACCTAACCTAACCTAATAGCCCCAAAATACATTTAGGTTAGGTTAGGTTTTTTGGTTAGGTTAATGCAAAAAAATAAAAATAAATAGGCCTAAATAAAGCTAAGAAAAAAAAATTTCCGGTGGATAAAAATTATATAGCAATGAAGCATTAAATGATAGGAACCCAAAACTACCATTAGAAATGAGATCCCAGCTGTGGTGCGGCTCGTAAATATTGACTGGGAAAATGAGGGGTTAAAGAGGACACAAGCCGAAAAATAAGCTATATTTGGCCATAACCGTTTGCCGTGGGATACAGAAGAAGTTAAGGTTGGGCAAGCCCCCCCTCACCTTACCTTACCTTACGGTGATACTGGACGCAGGTCTTACTAGTCCTCTATACATACATACATACATACAGTACATAAAATTTTAAGACTGAGTGTTCCACACATAAGTGCAGTTTCAGTCTCTTGTCCTAATGGTGGCGTTCCAGGAAAACCTGTTAAGGGCTGCTTCACTTGTCAAGTTCTTAGATTTGAGATCGGCGCGTATATTCCGATCCCAGGTCTTCCTCGGTCCACCCCCCTTGGTGCAGCTCCCTCCACAATCACAGACCTGCATTTTTTCACCCAATTTTGTTCATCCATTCTCTCCACATGTCCATACCATCCCAGTCTACTTGTATGCATCACCTCGCTAATACTCTTTATACCTAAACGTCTCCTCAGCTCAACATTTGTTATTCTATCCTGTAGCCTGGCCCCACACATCCATCTCACCATTCTCATCTCATTATGCTCCATTCTGTTGACATCCTCTACTTTAACGGCCCATGTTTCTGAGGCATACGTCATTGCACTTCTAATACATGAGGCATACACTTTTCCCTTCAGGGGGAGAGGCATTCTTTTCATGGTCAGGATTGGCATCAGTTCTCTGAACTTCCCCCAGCCACACCTAATTCTAGCAACAGTGGCAGCCTCGGCCCCACCACTGGCAGAGATGGTATCTCCTAGGTAACAAAACTTGTTCACCAGCTCCAAAGACTCATTTCCAAAATTCACAGCCACAGGATCATCACTTAACACAAGCTCGCCTTTGCACACTATGCACTCAAATTTCTCTATTTCTGACTTATCCTTCGGCAGGGGTCCCTTTATTCTACTACAGCGCTTACTCCCATGGTGTACCCAACATCGACAGATGCTACATTGAATTGAGTTAATGCCCACTCCCTTTCCACACACTGCACATGGGTATGCACCGCTCTTTTCCACATTGCCTTGTCTCAATCTACAATGCATAACCTTGGTTTTGTTAATATTGACTCTTAAACCCTTGCTCGCCATGCCCTCTCTCCACTCTCTGAATTTGGCCTCAGCATCTTGCATACTGTCAGCTATTAGGACTAAATCGTCTGCATAAAACAGTTCCATTGGGAGTCCGCCTCTAAAAACTCTAGACAGTGCCTCCAAGACCATAATAAAGAGGAGGGGCTTAACACTGAACCCTGATGGACTCCAACACGGACTGCGAACTCATCACTCAGTACACCCTTCACCCTCACCGCACTTCGCGAATCCTCATACATCTTCAGTATGACACGCACCAGCCACTCTTCCACACCAAGTTTCCTCATAGCCCACTGCACAACATCTCTAGGCACCCTATCAAAGGCCTTCTCCAGGTCTACAAACACAAAGTAAAGATCCCTGCCTTTTAGTAAGTATCTTTCCTGTATCTGCCTGACTATGAAGATTGCATCGGTTGTACCCCGTCCTGGCATAAAACCAAACTGCATATCATCAATGGAGATGCTTTGCCTGATCAAACCCTCAAAGACTCTCTCACAGACCTTCATGATTTGGTCAAGCATTTTCAGGCCGCTATAATTTCCTCTATCTAGCGCATCCCCTTTTCCTTTGTGTATATTTACTATTACACTTTTGAACCAATCCTCTGGGATTTTCTCATCTTTAATAATGGTTTTTATCAACTCAGTGACTAAGTTTACACCAGTCTCCCCTGAGGCTTTTATCATCTCAGCGACAATGTCGGAGCAACCTGGAGCTTTACCGTCCTTCATTTTATTGATTGCGTCGCTCACTACAGCTGGTGCTATCAAAGGAGGGGGCCCAGATATTGGTTTTTCGATACTAAGCTGTTCCTTATCCTATTCAAACTCTACATTTAGCAATCATTCATAGTGTACCTTCCATGCTTCTCTGATTTCATTTTCTGCATACACAATCTTCCCATTATCGTTTCTAACACACTGTTCACCTATAATATCCCTACTGTAATTTATAACTCGCCTAGCTAGGTTGAAGATCCCATTGGGATTGTCAGTGTTACACACTTGTTCGAGGACCAGGTCCTTAATGATTTTTAGCATTGTAAATAACTCTTTTGGCAGTTCTTTTAGCTGCCTGGTATTTTTCCTTGCTGCCTCCTTTCTTCCATGCTTTGAAGCATCTCCTTTTCTCTTTCACAGCATGTTCTACCTCATCGTCCCACCACCAGGAGGTCTTATTCCTTGGGTGACCCTTTGTTTTCCCACACACTTTGTCAGTGGCAGCGATAAGGCTATGCTTAAGAAAGTTCCATTGACTATTTACATCGTTAGGCCTAGCTTCCTTATTTCTATTCATTTCCTCCAGTTCACTATGAAACCTATCCCTAACTTCCTTGTCCTTCAGCAGCCACACTTTCCTTTTGGGTATGTATACCTTCTTGCGCTTAGGATCTCTGTATAAGCTCATGTCGCACACAAGTAGCTTATGCTGGGGGATACATTCTTCGCTCGGGATGACCTTTACATCTCGAACTAGTTTCCAGTCTTTCCTGTTAACCAAGAAGTAATCTATCTGGCTACTGGAGACCCCAGAGTTATATGTGATCAGGTGGCTCTGTCTTTTCTTGAACTTTGTGTTACACACAACCATGCAACGCAGGACTCCAATATATATTCGCCTTCCAGATTTCTCCTTCCGTAACCATTTCCTCCATGTGCCCCCTCGTATCCATCTGCAGATGCTCCCACGTGACCATTGAGGTCCCCCCACCACGATTGTTATTTCATTCTCCGAGAGGCCTGAAATGACACTGACGGTGTCATTCCAGAAGTCCTCTTTTATCTCTTTCTGTAGACCAGCCTGTGGGGCATATGCAGATATCACATTCAGAATTCTTTCACCAACTTTCAACTTCAGAACAATCAGCCTTTCGCTTACTCTCGTAATCTGAAGCACACTTTCCGCCAGCTCTTCAGCCACCAGAACACCCACTCCTCCTTTCGCTTTATCATTCTCCACTCCCATCCAGTATATCCTATATCTTTTCTTTTTTTCCGACAATCCACTGTACCCCATGCCTCTTCCAGAGCGTTTCCTGGGTACAGCAGACGTCCACTCGCCTCCTCTCACACATCTCAGCCACTTCATTTGCTCGCAGATTCAAACTACCAACATTCACACTAGCAAGTCTGAGATTGTGAGGGGCATTTGTCCTTGTCCTGTGCGGTTTTGATACATCGGACTTCCGTTGCTTTTTAGGTTGTATTGTCATAGGTTGGGTATTTTGGCTGGCAAATGAGCACCCCCCCCCCCCCCCCTCCAGAACTCCGGTTCCAGTCTACCCCGGGACCATTCCCAGTACCTTCCCCCAAGATTACAAGGGGGTAGGATCCAGTGGCCTCGGTACACCCCACCAGAACCAGCCGCAGGAACGCACCCCGTGCGCGTACACGGCACTACGCCTGGCCTGGTATTTTTCGCCCAATGACAGCCTCCTGGAGCTCTACCACCAGGTTCGGGCCCCTATACTATTGGGCGGACAGTGCCAGTCCGGGGAAAGACTACGTACTGTACCCTCTGGGTCCATTTCGACCAGGTTGGGCCTAGGGCGCCAGATTCGGGTCCAGAGGGAGCGACACCCACCGCCAGTGTGCCGCCATTAGGCAACTTGGAGCAAGTACAATGAAGCCCTGTCACAGCACTGTCATATGGAGACAATGCCAGCACCAATAACAAGGCTTATTGTATAGTGATGGCTACTTGGTCCGCAAGTCTAACACCATCCCCCCTATTAGTCGCCTTGTACGACATGCAGTAGGATGCGTGAGGCATATTCTTTTTTTCCTCCACCATAGGTGAAGGCCCCCTTACCCCCTGGGGGGGTAACTTAAACTAACGTGGGGGCCCGGGGTGGTTATTAATTTTTCCTCAAAGTCTTATTTGATGGCTTGAGAACTCCAGAACTTGTCGAGGCGTTTTTCAAAAATCACCACACTCCCTGCCTCAATCACTGCATTAGGTAGGCTATTCCACACATCAACGATTCTTGAGCTGAAGTACATCTGCCGCCTCTTCGTTCTTGTTCTTTCCTTGGCCAGTTTCTTGCTGTTGCCTCGGGTTGGTCCTTCATTCCTCTCAAGATGGAAGTTCACCTCACTGTCATACTTTCCATGCAATATCTTGTATACCTCGATCATGTCACCCCTTGCACGTCGATAGGCCATTGAAAGTATTTCTAGCACTTGCAGTCGATCAGGGTAACTGAGAGATTTCAGCCCGGGTACCAGCTTTGAGGCTCTTCGGAGAACATTTTCAAAACAAATTATGTTTTTTTTTCTTATATGGAGACCATACTGACTGGGCATACTCCAAATTTGGTCTAACTATTGTTATAAAAAGGCTTCTGAATGTAGGAATATCTAGAGCTACAAATGTTCGTCTTATCATTCCCATGATCTGGTTTGCCTTATTTACCTTTTCATGCATATGAAAACCTGGAAGTTATGGAGGAAGTGGAGGATATGAGCAAGGTGTTTAAGGATAAGATCTGTGCAGCATGTGAGGAGGTGTGTGGAGTGAGGAGAAGAGGGAGGGGAGTGAAAGGTACAGCATGGTGGACAGAAGAGGTAAGAATAGCTGTGGAAGAAAAGAAGAAAGCATATAGAGAGTGGTTGGGTAGTAGAGGGAATGAAGATTTCGAGAGACAGAAACGAGCGAGGTACGTGGAGAGTAAGAGGGTGGTGAAGAGAGTAGTGAAGGAAAGTAAGAGAAGAGTAGATGAGGAATTTGGAAGGAATCTGAGTGTAAAATGAAGGGAGAGTAAGAAACTGTTATGGAAAGAAGTCAAGAAAGTTAGGGAAGGTAGCAAGAGAAACAGTAAGGGTGTGAAAGATAAGAATGGGAGAATGCTAGCCGAGAAGCAAGAGAGAGTCGAAAGATGGAGGGAATACTTCAATGAGTTGCTAAATGTAAGGAATGAAGAGCCAGCAAACATTATAGGTTTGACTCCTGTAAGGAGATAAAGAAAACCTAATATTTAGTAGTGGCCCCGTAATCATTGACGAACATGCCTATTACATAAGGCACCCTCTTCAAACACTCATCCGCCGTAGTTTGAATCTACCGCGCAGAGCATTTAAAAAACTGAGGAGCCTTCATCATGAGCGCACGCGACCTCACTCATGGCTTCAGTCATAATGAATTGGGTTCTCACTACGAAAAAACTTCGTAAAAATAAAAAGAAAAAGAAAATAAGAATAACTATTCAATAAGCTTTCCATCATATCGTGGATGTACTTGTGTGGATCTTTTGACCAGACGCTACTGCAGGCGTCATTCTTCCTTCACTGACATATCAAGTAAACCAAAATCCTTAATACATCAACGAATGGGAAGGGGATGGTTGGGAGGGCCCCAGTCGTCAATGATTACGGGGCCACTACTAAATATTAGGTTTTCTTTATCTCCTTACAGGAGTCAAACCTATAATTTATTAGTGGCCCCTCCATCATTGACGAACATGCCTGATTTCTAAGACTGGAGGGGGACATTCGTAATCATATCATAACTCTAGAAAAGCAGATAATCAAACAACCACATAGTATTCTTACTTTTGTAAAAAAGAGATATTCGGGTGCATAAACTTTATACAGCCTAAATCTTCAAAAAGGGGTACAAGCAGGAGCGTGCTTCAAAGAAGCCTGCTTGAAAAAGGGTTAACTCTGAGACTCTGTACACAGATCTGCTAGTTAAGAAGGCACCCCACTTAAAGTAAGTGGTGAAAACTAAAAACTTATAAGTTTACATGTGCACATATAAACCCCATTAACTAGTGGATATTTTCCTAAAAATATAACCAAACATAAATGAATTCTTGTACATTCGTAGAAGTACTGAACTCGTGTACTTATGGAGAAGTAATTACTTCAAAAGTAAAAGTCGTAGTTGCAACTACCGAGATTTCTCAAAAATCTATTGCTTCACAGCCAAAGCTACTTACAACAAGAATTGTTGTAACACTACTATTGGCCTTTAGCACAATTTCCTGCAATGAATACTACAGAGAAATTTTATAATACAATGCCTACAAACAGTATCACAGCTTGTATGTTCCGAACACATACTCCGGAGGGGTCTAGGGTGTCCTATGTCACACTGACTGCACCCTCCCCCCCCTTTTTCTTGAAATTAAACAAAACGTGACTAAAAGGGCCACCTAGACCCTCTGCCGTAAAGCTATACATGGCAAGGAAGGTTTGTCCAGAGCTACTGAAAGGTATCGAGTCAAAAACTCCTGATTAGAGGCCCACAACTGTGTGGACTTAATAACTTCCACCAAAAGATTATTAAGGAAACGTAAAGAGGCTGTCCCCTTGCGTAAATCGTGGGTCTTACCCACAACGCCGGGATTCTTCTCTTTAAAGTCCTCGACCAAGAGAGAAGCCAGTGTACGCTCCATCAAGCGTTCACCCGGACTTGCGACCCATAAAGCACCCTGGTGATTTAGAGGTGCCACTCTTAAATATTTGGTTAGAGCTTGCACTGGGCAAAACAAAAAAGATGGTGCACCTTTCCCCTTTTTAACGCCGGCACCGTGAACTCTGAAAACACGTGTTCACTGTGCTCATTCTTGGCTATGAATCCTGGGGAAGGTGCAATGTGAATACACTCATGAAGCCTATCAAACCTGAGGCAATTAGGTGTGTTGCTCATCGCCGCCAGCTCAGATACTCTGTTCCCGGTAGCCAAAGCCATAAGGAATACTGCCCTTTTGTAAAATCTGCAGTCTTTGGTACATATGGGAACGAGAATAACGACGATGCTTTGTCCAGAGACCATGTAGGCCTGAGCTGACGGGGAGGTGGGCGGAGTTTAAAACCTGTCCTCATAAATCAATTTCAGATAAATGTTTCTGCATGAACAGATACATTAAATAATTAACAACCAACGCCACCGAGGGCACAGTTTGTTTTGTTCTAAGAATCCAAGACATAAAAGCTTGCCAATGCGATTGAAACTGTCGCTTTGTAGACTGGGTATATTGATTCGTGAATATCTTGGTCACGTCGCTACCATATGGTGCTAGCCACTTGGCCTCCTGAATGTCCATAATGAACAAGTCCACGAGGTTTCTAGGTTGCCAATTGTGTTCTAAGTGGAACAACCCGACCGGGAGTGACACTGGGTGCGGGCACCACATGTACAAATGCTGGTACCACACTGCACCGGCCACAGGGGCGCGATTAGCGAGACTACGCCTCGCTAATCCTGTAGTTTGTTGACTAGTGGCACATTAGAGACGCGTCTGGCGGCGGAAAATAGATAAATGGAACTCAACCTGTTCTTGTCCGTCATCAGAGCGTCAGGTCCGCCCGCCGGCATTATCGTCCGGCGGGTGAGGTACAGTGGGAGTTTGCAAGTCTTCTCAGACGCAAACAAATCCACTTGTGGATGGTAATGCTCCGCACACGCAAGAGCGCCCATTCTACTGATGTGCTTTGTCTCTGAGACAGAGCGTCTGCCCAGACGTTTGCTACGCCTGGGAGATAAGATGCGTGAAGATGAATGTTCAGCCTGTTGGCTAGTATAAAAATCTTTTCTGACACGTTTAGCCACTTCCGAGATCTTATTGACCCTTGTTTCTGAATACAGTGAACCACATTCAGATTGTCCATTCTGAAGGCCACCGACTTGCCCCGTAAAGCAGAGCCGTGAGCCTGAAGGACAGATAAGGGGACTAGTAAGTCTTTGACATTGATGTGGAAGATTTCTAAATGGGACCAAAACCTTTGACCCTGATGCCCGAGGTTTGACTAAAAGCCCCAACCTATCGTGCCTGACGCATCCATGTCCACCCATACCGACGGCGGAGGAGAGGTTCATGACATGACTGCGTGCAACATTTCTCTCGTCGCCCAAACCGCTAGTAAGTTGTGTAATAACGTTGGGATAGGCCATACTATCCCCGCCGGTAATAGTGGGAAAAATTTGTTGCCCTCCAAGATTAAACGTTAGACTTACAACCGGCCCAACTTCACAGTTAGCTGAACCCCGTTGAGAGAACCGACTAGAGATTCCCAAAGTCTCTGTGTCGCAGTCAGACTGTGGAGAAACATAAACAGTTTTTGCGAAATCTGTTTCGAGTGTCCACACTCTGACTCAGAGTGAGAGAAGCTGTGTCCTCGACCAGCCCTATCCCCTGAAATACTCGTGGGGGAACAAGGGTTTGACTTTTACTAAGTTGACCTTGAATCCTAGAGATATGAGAGGGTTTAACGTAACGTAGACATGACTGATGCGTAACTTTTCTGTTTCTGCCACCACCAGTTAGTCGCCCAGATACCACCAGACCCTGATCCCTTGTTCTAACAAGGGCATCAGGGCTTGCGGGGACCTTGCTTGAATGCTTGTGCCAAATTGAAAACAGTCTTCCAAACTGCTGGTGAAATCAAAGAAGGAATTAGAACTGGAGACAGAACTACTTGGCTTGCAATACGGTCAAGAAGTTTCTTCACTAAGAACATCCTCAGATCCTGCCTTACTCGAACTGCCTCTAATAAGGCCGTCCGAATATCTCCTAAAGACTTGGATGGAAGTCTGGAGAAGCAAGTGCCGGGAAAGTTCAATGGCTTTCCTGACTTCCGCGGCTTCTATTGCTTGAGAAGAGCGTAACAGAGACTTTGTTACTTGCTGGGAACCATATATTGCGAAAACAGTTTAAACGCTTTTCCTCTTAACCTAAACTCGCGGTCTAGGTAAGCTGGGGAAGGCGTGCTAAAGGGAGCTTATAATTCGCCCAAATTGATTATTTGGGGGGTGGCAGCCAAGCAGAGGGGACTCCGCCGGCACCAAAAACCGGAAGAGAGAACCAAGAATGGCGTTCTGGAGGGATTTGGTGGGAAGAATAAGTCATGGTTATAATAACTTGGAATGTCCTTAATATGAACATCCAAAACATTTCCGTAACATTGCTACCCCTGACTCATCAGGCCCGTATAAAAGAGGCATAGCTCCTGTTTTTTGACTGGCGCCTTGTCTAAAGGAGGGGGAGATATGTCTGATATGACTCGCACAGTGGAAGTAGTGAAAGCTGCTGTGCCTGGCACATTGGAAATTGGATCTGACACAAGCGGATGGTTAGGTATTTTAGCTAAAGCAAAGGATGTAGCCAGAGGTCGCACATTCGTCGACATCGCGGGATCTCCCGTATCAGAAGGAGTTTCCGGCGTAGGGCCAAAGAACCTATTAAGTGCATTCAATAGTAGTCCATCAATCTCTTCCGCCGGTACATACCTAGCCGATGACGAACTCCGTGGAGATTCGACAGTACCCTGAGAGTCGCCTAGAAGGTGACTGGACTCTTCAACCTCCATCTCTGAGACCAGAGATCGTTGTTCTTCATCCGTTAAGTCTGGCTTATCATGGGAAGATCCCGCCGAAGCCGGGACCTCCACATGTTGCCATGTTAAAACTGGGATAGAAGATGGTACATCGGCATCCCGGTGGACGTCAGCACTAGTTGAGTCACAAAGGGATGTGTTCTGTCCTGCCAGGACTGTGAGTATCGCCCTACACCTTGGCTGTGGCTGTCCCTCGCTTGCGAGCTCGGTATACTCTCTGAAAGAGAGTCCTGTAAAGGTTTATGATAATTAAAAGCTCCCATAGCTCATTAACACATTGAAAGCAGAGCTGGTGAGCAAAATCATAAAGTATACTAATTAATTTAATTTATATTTAATTGTATTAAAATAAATTACTATAAATAAACACAATATTATCATAATATAATCATAGAAAATATATATGGTTATTATTATTCAGTGATTAAATTATTTCATTAACAAATAAAAATAATATAGGGATACCTGATCTTAACGGCGTTGAACATACAGCAATGAGAGGTTCAAGTGCCGACATGACAGAGACTGGGGGAAAACTACCCCGCCCCCGGGAACTACCTGGTCACCTGGTGCAACACCGGTACTCCGCCCTGGAAAGAGAAATTTCCGGGGATTAATGCTCATAGGGTTACACCCAAAAAATGGTACAAAATATGTGCCACAAACCGCAGGTCAACGAACCGTAGCACTCCACCACTACTTTTCGTTTTCCTTTAGTTTCATATTAAAGATTTCAGGATATATTTACCTGTCCAGAAGATTTAAGCATATCTTCTGAATCCTCATAAAGATGAAGCATATCTTTATTAACGATGAAGTCTTTCAAGTATCCCTTTACACTTGAAACACTAGTAAGATTCCGGCATCTTTTTATCCTATAAAAAGTCTAAGCCTATCCTAATCTCTAATCCGGCTTCTCCCAGAAGCCCTCATAGATCGCCGTCTTGAAGGCCGTGATACCCTATTGTATCAATCAATTGTTTGGCAAATTATCGCGAATTGCAAATCAGTTAATATAACCACCCGAAGGTACAACCGCCGGGTTTTATATGCAATGTCAAACCAATTGTACCTGCCCCAGACCTTTTTGTAAAAAGGTCGCCGGGAGGGAAAGACTAAACAAACAAACAGCATTGTTTCAATTGTTTATTAAAGATTTCAGCATATCTTTTACCTGTTCAAAAGAATTAAGCATAACTTCTGAATCCTCATAAAGATGAAGCATATCTTTATTAAAGATGAAGTCTTTCAAGTATCCCTTTACACTTGAAACACTAGTAAGATTCAGGCATCTTTTTATCCCATAAAAAGTCTAAGCCTATCTTAATCCGGCTTCTCCCAGAAGCCCTCATAGATCGCCGTCTTGAAGGCCGTGATACCCTATTGTATCAATCAATTGTTTGGCAAATTATCGCGAATCGCAAATCCGTTAATATAACCACCCGAAGGTACAACCGCCGGGTTTTATATGCAATGTCAAACCAATTATACCTGCCCCAGACCTCTTTGTAAAAAGGTCGCCGGGAGGGAAAGACCAAAAAAACAAAAAGCATTGAATCAATAGCTTTGAAAAAGCCGAGAAAACCATATCCAACAGGTGTCAGCATGATCACCTAGATAACTGTGTGGAGCCCCCCTCGCCGGGAATAACACAGGAAGCCTGATCCCAGGCTCGACCACAGAAAACGCAGTTTCTGATGAGCCCTCAAGCGACCAAACTCGTCGGGGTAACTTACCTATTTTAGCCATCCTGACTAAAACTCGGTAAACAAAAACGGTGTTCTCGGAGCAACGAGAAAAACGCCGGAAAGGTAACCCCACACCAAACGAGACATTACAGGAGGGCGTAATGCATAAAGCAATAAATAACACAGGAAGCCTGATCCCAGGCTCGACCACAGAAAACGCAGTTTCTGATGAGCCCTCAAGCGACCAAACTCGTCGGGGTAACTTACCTATTTTAGCCATCCTGACTAAAACTCGGTAAACAAAAACGGTGTTCTCGGAGCAACGAGAAAAACGCCGGAAAGGTAACCCACACCAAACGAGACATTTTAACACATTTTATACAAAGGGTGTGCGCAAAAATAGGGATACCTGAACAGGAGGGCGTAATGCATAAAGCAAAAACCGGGGCAAAGGTAGCCATGACAGAGACTGGTGGGAAACTTACTCCAGGTTCTGCATAGACCCGCCGGGACCCAGCTCTGGAAAACAAATTTTTTCCAGGAATTAATGCTCATAAGGTTAACCCAATCATGTTCGCACACAAGTGTTAAATAACCCGCCGGGTAACGAGACGTAATACTCAACGACTACAGCTCGCTACGCGGTGGGGTTTTCTTAGGTAAAAGTTTTCAGAATATCTTAATTTGTCCAAAAGATTTATGAATACCCTCTGACATAATATATAAAGACCAGCCTGGCGTGTATAACTGATTAAGTCTTTCCGGTGGTGTTTGTTTCAAGATTAAATTTTGGAAAAAAAAAAAACTAAAAAAGACGCCGGCCCCCGAATTATCTCGTAGATCAAAAACTGGGAAGCCTGACAAATATACGAGATCTAACTTCTGCCGAAGTATCTTTTTAGATCGCCGTATGTTGAAGGCGGCGATACAAAACGTATCCCTCAATTCTCTGGTTAACTAACTGAATTGTAAATTCGTTATTCCCATCCGTCCAAGGAGCACCCGCCGGGTGTGAATAATAGTTTAAAAAACGTTAACCCCAATTGTGCCCTAAAGCGCCGTATGTTGAAGGAGGCGATACACAATGCCTCCCTCAAATGTCTGGTCAACTAAACTGAATTTTGCAAATTCGGTCATCCCACCCTTCCAGGTTGCACCCACCGGGTGATTTAAAGTTTAAAAGTTAACCGCCAATTGTTCCTATCCCCACTTCTTTGTAACAGATCGCCGGGGAGGAAATACAACTACAGCATAGTTTTATATTGGCTTTGCAAAACCGAAAAAACTACAAACAACACGTGTCCGTATGAACACTGTTAGATGGGTACAGCCAACCCGCCGGGAATCAGAAGGAGCCTGAAACAGGCACCCCAGAGACGCAGTCCTGGGTAGCCACAGACACCCACTCGCCGGGGAAACAAGCCTGTTTTAAACCACGCGTGGCCAAAACTTGGCAACCAGCCGGGGTTATCAAGGTGAAACCGAGAAAAACCCGCCGGTATAATCCCACCCCGTCCAGATACCATCTGAACGCAACACCGGACCGAGGCGTAGCTAAAACACAACTAACGCCGGGCCCAACATAGTCCGTGGAATTAGCCAATACTGTACACAACTAACCCAGGACACATAAATAGTCCGTGGAATTAGCCAATACACAACTAAACCACGACACACATGACACAGTAGTACATATTTAGAAAATAAATCAATAACACTTGTATATGTGGTAAAGCTACGAGAGGCTGGCTAGGCCTAGGCAGACGGATAACAGTAACATGTCGGAATATAAACAAAAAGCACTGAACTATATCACAACAGGAACCACCGCCAACACACCACTGTAGCAAACACTTCCGGCAAAGGGAAGAACTGACTCGGGACCCAGAAAAAACTTCACTAAGTGAAGAAAAACACGCTGGGAACGACAGCAAAAATACGCTACCTCATCAGAAAGATAACAGGAAGCAAAAACGCGTAATGAAAGCCGCCTGCATCACAAAGCTAGCTAACTGTGAAAAAGTTCACCTGTCCACAACAGGACCACGAGGGTACATCCGAAATAGATGCCCCAAACAGACGACCCAAAATACACTGCACTGCGGGCAACTAGCCCAGGACACTCCTGCTACGCATATCCTAACCTTACTCGATACATCCCGGAGTAAACAAATGAGAAAAAACTCACTAGGGACGCAACAAATGCGGAACCCGCGGAGCGTGGGGAGACACGTCCGGGCAGGCTGAGCGCAGAGCAGAGAAGGAAGAATGACGCCTGCAGTAGCGTCTGGTCAAAGATCCACACAAGTACATCCACGATATGATGGAAAGCTTATTGAATAGTTATTCTTATTTTTTTGTTTTTATTTTTTACGAAGTTTTTTTCGTAGTGAGAACCCAATTCATTATGACTGAAGCCATGAGTGAGGTCGCGTGCGCTCATGATGAAGGCTCCTCAGTTTTTTAAATGCTCTGCGCGGTAGATTCAAACTACGGCGGATGAGTGTTTGAAGAGGGTGCCTTATGTAATAGGCATGTTCGTCAATGATGGAGGGGCCACTAATAAATAGCTGGATATGGTAAAAGAAGAGAAGTAGTGGAGGAGATGGGGATCAGGATAAGAAGTGTGGAAGCATGAAAAGAGTGAAGTTGGGAAGCACCAGGAACAGATGGAGTGTGTGGGGAAATGTTGAGGTATGGTGGTGAGATAGTGAAATGGGTGGCAATGTGCAAACTAGCATGGAGAAGGGGGGTGCACCCGATGACTGGAAGACTGGCATAATAGTCCCCCTATATAAGGGCAAAGGGGAATGAGGAGTGTGTGGTAACCACCGAGGAAAAATTTCTTCTAAGCGTAGTAGGGAAGGTATACAGTAGGGTAGTGATTGAAAGAGTGAGAGTGAGAACGGAGAAATGGATAGGCGACGAGCAGGGAGGTTTTAGGAAGGGAAGAGGATGTGTAGATCAGATTTTACCCTGAATTGTGTTGTGTAGAAATATCTGGAGAAGAAACAAAGGTGTATGTTGCCTTTATGGACTTGGATAAAGGCCTATGACAGAGTGGATAGAGAAGGTTTGTGGAAAGTACTTAGAATATACGGAGTAGAGGGAAAGTTCCTGAAAGCAGTGAAGAGCATGTATGAGGGTGCAAAGGCAGCAGTACATGTGGAGAGTGAGCAGAGCGAGTTCTTTGACCTGAATGTTGGTTTGAAACAGGTGTGATGTCCCCGTGGTTGTTTACTGTATATATGGATGGAGTCATGAAAGAAATACTATCAAGAGCAGTGGATATTGGTGTATCGCTGAAAAGGGAGGGAATTGAGTGGAAGCTACCTATACTGCTGTTTGCGGATGATACAGTTCTGATGATTGATAATGAATGGGAGTTGCAGGGTCTGGTAAATGAGTTTGGAACAGTGGCGAAAACGGAAATTGAAGGTAAGTGCGGGGAAGAGCAAGGTTGGTCTTCGAATGTAGTCACAGAGTGTGAGGTGAAGCTGAACGGTCAGGCTATGGAGATCGTCAACTCTCTTAAGTCTTTTAAGGACTTTGTATTGTCCTTGTCCCAATTTTGGTTCGTTTAGTTTGCAAGTTTTACATTTTAATTTAAAGTATCTGGGCTGTGTGTTGAGTAAAGATGGGACTATGGATGAAGAAGTGCGGGAGAGGGTACAACAGGGGAAGAGGGTTGTAGGAACGCTAAAAGCAGTAACAAGAAATAGGGTGGTCAGTATGGAAGTGAAGAAGTCCTTGCATGACAGTGTGGTAATCCCGACACTGACTTACGGAAGCGAAGCATGGTCGTTGGTTGAGAGACTCAGACCAAGAGTGAGAGCAGTGGAAATGAATTACTTAAGGAGTGCGAGCGGAGTTACACGGGGATAGACAGACTAATGGGAAGTAAGAAGGAGGTGTGGTGTGGGTAGATGTGCTGGAAGTGTGAAAGGAACAACTTGAGATGGTTCGGCCATATCGTATGAAGCGAGAGAATGACTAAGAAGTGTACGAGGCAAGGTGGAGGGACAGAGAGGGAAGTAGACCGAATGAGAGGTGGAAGGATGGAGTGAGGAAGTACATGAACGAAGGCGTGTGCTGGTTGGGGGGAGGGGCTCCGATTGACTGGGGACAGAGGTGCATGGGGGCTGTTTCGTTTCGTGTCCACCCCTTCCGGGATCACCGCGTCAGGCAATCGAAATAATAGATAGATTCATCATGTTTTTTCACAAGTTAAGTGCTATCTTGTTTATAATTCCTAAATCCTTCTCGCAATTTACCTTCCTATTTTCAGTTCTTCATTGTTATTTTTCTCAATGTAGTAGCCGTAACCTCCGTTGTTCCTGTAGCGGCTCAAATTTTTTAGATGCTTACATTTTTCTGGGTGGAAAGGGAGGAGACTGTCCTACTGACCATTTTTGGAGTTTATTTAGTCCTCTTGTAAAAGACGTGTGACTCAATCCTTCAATAGTGTCAGCAATGTCTATGATACCATTAATTCATAAAATACAAAAAGAATTAGCACACTACTTGAGTTTACTTAGACATCGCCATGAGTATACCCTTTAATCGGAATCCAGCATAGCAACAAATAGCAGGAAT